>VMOF01000013.1:28705502-28731319 GCA_011764245.1 Trialeurodes vaporariorum
CATTCTTTTGGCTTTAGGAATCGATCGTCATGCACTTTTACAAAATTTACGATGGTAGTAAAAATCTGCCCGGGCATTAATATCGGTCTCATTTGCAATGAATGACCAGGATGCGGCTGGTCTTTGAAACTCAAGTTCGGGACATAAATCTAATAGTTGAATTTATTAATATCAATCGCCGAACATTTTTTTAAAAGCGAGGTCACGTGGTCACGAGCAGTGGTTTCTTCTTCTTCTTCTTCTTTCCGGGGACGTTTAAGAGATTTTGAAAATGGGTCACTTTTTATAAACTTTACTGATGCCCTGTGCTTGTTCGGAAAGTGGATTTCTTATGGGAGAAAAGACAGAAAGACAAATTCCTGTATCCGCCCATGATAACAAAAGAATGAATATTCAGTGATATATATACTATATCATTTTTATTCTGGACTCTTTCAATTTTCAATAAAGTTCGACGTTTTGGATTTTTCTTCATTGCTGACAGAAAATTGTTGATCATTTTTGAGAACAGTAGAATTATTGTACTTGCAGCCTACGAATAGTCGTAGTCACGATGAACGGTGCGCCCCGATAAAGTCATCATGAGGAAGTCAGACACCTATTTTTTTTTTTTTCTTGCGATGGGATTGTCTTTCCTCTCTCGATGTAATTTTCATTCAAGTCCTCTGAACTCCTCCCCCCCCCAACTCTCCGACAGTCTTGTATCGCTTTCAAATGAGTAGACAGTGAGGCATAAATGACAGATTTGTCTCGCGGTTTCAGAACCAAAGAGGCGGCTTGCATCTTCATTCGCGATTGTTCTTCCATTCGCCGTAGATTTAGAAAAAAAAGAAGGTTTTTTTTTATGTCTAAGCAATAACAAAGAACAATGCGATTATGATAATTTCGTAATCAATTTTCTCTCTCCCTCTCTCCGCCTCTCTGTCTCTCTTTCTCTTGCGGGCGAGGCGGGCGACATCTCAACTTCCTTGCGGTCAGCCGGTGTTTGACGCGCGTTCAAGTCACCCGGCGACAACCTTTTGTCATCCCAGAATCCAGTCGATTTACACGCGTATAGACTTCAGCCGTCGTTATTAGATCAAATTGGAGTTTCTGGCGTCACACTGACTACATCGATTAATCTTGATGCGTCATCGGTTGTTGTTGTTGTTGTTGTCACTATCACTAAGCCGCACCCTTTATATGACTCATTACATTCGAATAAATGCTTGATAATCTTTGGCCATGGGCGGCGCTTGAGGTCAAAAAGTGGGGGGGGGGGCTAAAAATCAACAGTTTTTTTTTCTTTCTTTCTTCACCTTTTTCAAAATAAAGTTTGACGCAGGCGGGTGGAGGGATAAATAACCATTTTTTCTTTTGGAACACTTGTAATTTTGACTTGAAGGGGGCTAAAATTTAAAAATACTGAAAATTTGGACTAAATAGGCACTTGAAACAATTTGGTTAGGAAAATTTTTGAAGAATATAAACAAAAGGTAACAGTCTCGTTTCCTTAGTAACTTCTGAATGAAGCAGACAGATGGTGATGAGAAATTGATAACGTTTTTTCATTCTTCTTTCTCTTTTTCCTTTTTCCCTTTTTTCCTGTTTTTCTTTTTTTTTTCGTTCAAAAATTTTTCTAGCCCCTCGTTCCCAAAAAAGTGGGGGGGGGGGGCTATAGCCCCAATAGCCCCTTATACGCGCCGCCTATGTCTTTGGCGAGCTTCGCTGCTTCAGGTGAATTCCCGTACGAAATAGAGTTTTGATCCTTTCTTTTCCTAAGACTTTGGGGCACACTCGCCAAAGGCCAATAACCCATTTCCTGGGTTCGAATCCCGGCTAAGGTGACAAGATTTGTCGGTCTAGAAATGTCTCTCCGTCTTCGCTCATTTGAACACATTGGTTAGAAAGGGACAGATATATGGGATGAAATCACGTGATAGCCCTCTAATCCTTCCATCTTTATTGAACACAGTCGTTTTAACGAGGAAAGGGAGGGGAATACATTTTTCTTAAGGCGCCTTTGATAGTTATTGATCCGATCATCAATAATATAAAAAAAAAATCAGCAATAATAATCATCAACATTTCTTGTCGTTTTGAAAAGAGTGTTGTTTGATATTTCACAGGATATTTTGTCACTACTACCACGAAAGTTATTTTAATGCAATCTAGGACTTTGCTGAAATCCTTATTGTCATCACATTATGGACAGAGTCCTGCAAAAGGGAACTATTTATACATAATCAGTTTGTTCCCTTCTACAGAACTCGGTCCAAAGAAACCTCTTTTTTTTCTTTTTATTTTTTTTATTTTTTGTACGATCGACGATTCGGAAATCAATTTAAACTCCCAGCAGATTTTGTCGTCAGACCTTGCGTGCTTACGGAACATTCTTTTAGTTCTGAACAACTCCAAGCCATCAAGTTCAAAATTGATATATACGCTTTTTTGCAGGAACCTGTAGCTGATGGGAGGGGGCAGTCATTTACTTGTCATCAGTTGACAGGCTGAATTTGTATCAAATCAAATCAACCCCGATCAGCGAAGGAATATTCCACTTCAATTTGAATATTTCTCTCGTTCGAATGTTCCGCAATTTACGGTTTTTACAGTTTTGTAGTCAGAAATGTGATGTGCGTGTTTTATAAACATTATTTTGGGCTAAAAAACAGACAGAAACAAAAACAAAACAATAAAAAACGCCAAGTTGTCGTCAAGTCCACATCATGAGAAATCTAAACTTTTTTGCTCAGTGAACCGATAACTGGAGGGGGAGACAGGTGTCACCTCCTTCGTGCCATAAACTAGAGCCGGATGTCACGATGAGCTCTAGTGATGGTGAGTGGTGAATCCATCGTCCATCTAGTCAACCAACCCGATCGCATCGCATCGCGCAGAGACATCAAACATCGCATCGTACAAAATGTAATGACATCAAAAGAAAATGATGTAGTGACTCCGAACATGGTTATAAATCAATAAGGATGATGGACCATCAGTTTTAACGCAAACCAAACCGGGGGCCTCCGATGTTCTGGTCCCCCCCCTCCCCCCCTCCCCCCGGAGTCGGATCGACGAGTCAGAGCCAGCCAAGCTCCATATAACCATACCAACCGACCATTATTATGTCATCAAAAGACAATAACCATTGTCTCAATTGTTATTGTTGTTTTCGGTTGGTCGAACTTATCTCCTTTTCTTCTGCAGGAGGTTTTTTTTTCTCTTTTTTTTTCTTTCAGAGTTTGATTTTCATTCTTTCTCTCTCTCTCTCTCTCTCTCTCTCTCTCTCTCTCTCTCTCTCTCTCTCTCTCTTTCTCCCTATGTTTCTCTCTCTCTCTCTAAGAGTTGAAGACTAAATAAAGAATCGGATTTGTCAACATAATCATCATTGTTTGTCATTATATAAAATTATTATTCGTTATTCCTTTCCTTCCTATAGCTCGGGCAGCCACCAAGCCGTGTCGCACTATGAGCTGAGATTGAAAAAAAAGTGGAAAAAAATTAGTGGAAAAAGTCATCCAAAATCATCGCATTTTCAATCTTTGAAGCTTCAATAAAAACTTTTTAGTGACATTTAAAGTTTTAAATTACTTGTTTAAAGTGTCCTCTGTGGTGAAAATTGGTTCTGTCTATTTATAAATAATAAATGAATGATAAATTTATTTACTGATTTTTTGCAACTTTTTTTTATGGTCTCAGACCATTGTGTTGCGACGCGCTGCCCGCTATAGAACCAACGAAGGAGCCGCTTTCAAACATGTCATTCCACGTCAAATAATATAACACATCATTCTTGAAAATTGTTCCTTCCTTTCTATCAGTTTGTACTTTTGTGTCCAGGCACGGTCCAACTCATAGCGCTCTTCCTTGGTACACACTATACAGGGTGTTACTTATAGCGGGCTAAACCACACTGATTGCGTCTGATGTTGTATCGATTATTTTCAAGGTCACACGTATATGGGGTCATTGCATCATAACCGTCCCAACTGGTAGAAGGATTTTAAAACTACACGTTTCATAATAAAATTAGGAATTTTTAATTTTTTTGTGATCAGCAGGATAAAGGATAAGAGTATGTAACTCCTTATTATTCCCATAACTGGAACCTTTGGTTCGAAAAGTATAATTTCTAAGTGTGACAAGCGAGACAGACATGATGGATTGACACTGTAAGCATTTATTCTGGCGTCTTGGTGGAGCACAGCATGAACAAAAGAGCATGACATCCAAATCGATTTCCAATTTTTGAAAACGGTTTTGAAGTTGAAATTTAAAAATCCATAATTCCTTCACAGGAAATCTTTTCCATCGGCGGGAAACGTTTTATTATAAGACAACATTATCCAGGATATACACTGGAAAAATAATTCCTAAATTCTAGTAATATTACCGCAGAAGTACTATCAGTCAATTAAAGAATGGGACTAAAATATATGTGCTCGGCCGCTTGGCGCGTGAGGAACCACATATTTTAGTCCCATTCTTTAATTGACTGCTAGTACAATGATATGTGAAACGCAGAGAGTCTAGATCTTTTATTAGAAAATTTTGGTGTAACCAATTAACCATCAGAATATGGTCGCTGGTCACTGTACCAGCATATCCTCCATTTTTTTTAATTTTAAGAACTATGGCACAATCAATAGAATTCTGATAACAGTACCATCCCTTTTCCTCGTTTCACATATTGTTGTGCTTCTCATGGTAATCTTTTTTCCCCCTGTGAATCAACTTTTTTGCATTACTTCAAGACGCTTTGGAGGTTACATTCTTTTCTCGGGTTACTTAATAGAGTTGCATTACGTATTCTTGACCTCAGCAGTAAATGCTTCCATTACCTTGAGGCATTCGCTCTCCAACACCTTGTATCTCTCTTACATTCATATTCAAACAAATCAACCACCGTGTATTTCCCTTACCCCCATCTCCGAACAAATTAAACACGCTGTATCTCTTCTTCCTCTGTTTCCAAACAAATCAAATACCCTGTATCTCTCTTACCTCTATTTCCAAACAAATCAAACACATTTTTTTTTTTTTTTTTCCAGCCCTCTTCCCGCACTTTGACTCCACCAGACGCGGATTTGATTGTATTTGATCATGATTCAGTTCGATTGTTTGTCTCTAATTTAGGCGGTTGTCTTGACTCAACCTACCTGTCGCCGAAAGCTGATTGCTATGTGAATCAGTGAAGAATCAGTCACCGCGTCGACCCGAACAAGAGAATTTCACGCGTCCGCACGCCAAGTGTGAATTTTTTTTTATTTTGTTTTTTTTTTATTTCACTCTTGGAGTAACGAAACAATGGCTTTTTGATTTTTGATTGATGGACGGTGTGCGAGGAAAACCGTTTCGTTGCCCAACATACATAAGCGGAATGATTAAGGAGGAAAAGAAGAATGGGCCGATTAAAAATGTGCAATAAAGTAAAATTATGAAAAGAAAGCAACTCATAATAATAGGTAAATAAAATTTATCTCTCACTCGAGAAAATACCAAATTTTTGCGAAACAGTTTGAAGATTGTTTACCGGGAGATAGAGCGTGCTTTTCTTAGGTAGAAACAGGAATTTCTGGACTGCGTTTTCTTTTCCGGTTTTTTCTTTGATTCTTAACAGTGGCGAGGCGTGCGATTTGGCAACGTTCCTTTTCCCCCATTAAAACACATTAGAAAGGTCGAAATGCGTGGTCATCGCCGATGACTGGAGCGTCCGACTTTTTTGGTGAATTTAAATGGAGAGAATACATTGTTGCCAAATTTCACGCTTCGCCACTGATTCTTAATTTATTCGTTTCATCACAGAATAATGCAATCAGAATCAAGACTCCCATTATTAAATGGACACAAACTTTCGGTCTTTTTCGGTGACTTTGTAGGGTGTTGGACTTATATCTGTCTATGACTTTCATATTGGTTTGCATGGGCATAGTTTGGAACTTCTCAAGATGATGGACCAGAAAACAATGCTTAAAAATTAACCGTTTCCATTATGATTGCAATATTCTGTGCTTTCATCGATCATTATATCAAAAATGCTAGATTCTATTGTAACCCGTTTATAACCACTTCAAATACCCGAAAAGCATCAAATGAGGAATTCTAAATTGTTCTGCATACACTGAAAAAAGTGCTGAATTTAACTATTTATATCTAGTTAAAAGTATGAATAAAACTTGAAAGCTGTTATAGTTTGACCGTATGATGAAATAGTTAAATCACCTTCATGCTGTGTTAGGTTAACTATTTCAAGTGGTAAAATTAACAGTTTTTAAGTTTTATCCATAAGTTCAACCATGCAAATAGTTAATATCAGCACCTTATTTTTTCAGCAGTAAGGGTTTAACTCGGTACCTCAGTTGGGTTTCAAACAAAAATTGATATATTTTTCGATTTGTCTGCGCAGTATTCGATGCTCACAGAGTAATTGAAACATACTGTCGAGTATTTATTATTGAAAAACGATACCTATCGAGTATCTACAATAGATAGTAAAAAATAATAGTTTATTTTACTCGAAATTGATCCATTAGTGATTATCTCCTTGGAGGCTGATCAACTTCGTTGATTACTGTCTGTAAGTTCACGAATGAAGTAGTATGGGTGTTTTAAAAAGATCGTATGTTCGCTGTAGAACTACTTTATAATAGACTGCTTTAGTGACGAGCGGGAAATTTAAATTCCAGGAATCTGATTGGCTTAGATGCTATTTTTTAGTGTGAAGTCAGCATTCGATTGGTCTATTTTGAATATCCCGATGCTCATTCATTTAAACAATCGATGGGTTTGACCCTTTGAACGAATGTCTATGGGAAAGGTCGCGTGACACTTTAGCTCCTATCTCAGTCCTTTTCTAGCCCGCGTTTTCAAATGAGAGGAGAGAGAGAGAGAGAGAGAGAGAGAGAGAGAGAGAGGAGGAGGAGAGGGAGAGGGAGAGAGAGAGAGAGGAGAGAGGAGAGAAGAGGAGAGAGAGAAAGACGAGAGAGAGAGAGAGACGAGAGAGAGGAGAGACAGAGACAGAGAGACAGAGGACAGAGAAGAGAGAGAGGAGAGAGAGAGAGAGAGAGAGAGAGGAGAGCGAGAGAGAGAGAGGAGAGAGAGAAGAGAGAGAGAGAGAGAGAGAGAGAGAGAGAGAGAGACAGAGACAGAGACAGAGACAGAGACAGAGACAGAGAGAGAGACAGAGACAGAGAGAAAGAGACAGAGACAGAGAGAGAGAGACAGAGACAGAGAGAAAGACAAATTCTTGTGTCCGCCTTTGTCGGGCAAGTCCGCACTTGGACTTAACGAGAGCACTAACATAGAAACGAACTCACATCCCGTACTTACGTGACGAACATCGTACTCAAGTCAAACACGAGTCAAGAACATCGTAATGACAGACAAAGATTTTACAGAAAGAATAAAAAAAAAAAAAGAATAGAAAACAAGATAAAGAGACAGAGAGAAAAAAAAGGAAGAAAAATACTTCGGAAATAATTAGAACAATAGTAGATGACTTTTAATATTTTTGTCCCTTCCTCTGTCTCTGCTCCTTCAAAACGTAATCAATTCCAACCTGCTTCTCACTACATCCTTGCAACCTGGATTCTCTTCCCTTCTTCTTTTTTTTCTCCCTTCGTCCCTTCGTCCCTCTCTCTCTCTTCTCTCTCTCTCTCTCTCCTCTCTCTCTCTCTCTACTCTCTCTCTTCTCTCTCTCTCTCTCTCTCTCTCTCTCTCTCTCTCTCTCTCTCTCTCTCTCTCTCTCTCTCTCTCTCTCTCTCTCTCTCTCTCTCTCTCTCTCTCTCTCTCTCTCTCTCTCTGTCTCTCTCGTTTACCCTCCCTAGGTGTTCTTTTTTCTCTCTCTTTTCCCTTATAAGTTTGGTTCATTAGATGTGTTGGTTTTCGAGAATGGATCGTCGCCTGCCTGCCGTTGTCAGGATATACCGCAAAGCATAGTACTTGAAACTACCGCTGAAAGCGCCACTTGAGCATAGAAAGTGAAATATGTTTGCGGCATGTTATTATTAGAGGTTTCCTTCTTTTAACACCCCACTTCTATGGTCTACCCGTCATGAAATGCTCGCGCCTGTTTTTAAAATGCTCCGATTTCAGAAGGGAAAAAAGCTGTAACGGGAAAATAAAAATAAAAGAATTTAAGTTACATCGAAATTTTTCCGCCTTTCGTTATACGCTAGGCAATTTCATTTATAAAAGTGCGTTTAAAATGTGTCCAACATGACCGATGGTTCAAATTTATTTTTGAGAAACTTAAAATTGGAATGCAAGGAATCGAGGCACCTTGTGTTCCTACTTTCATCGACTTACGTGTCATTTCCACATTGCGCTCTGGAGAGAGAAAAAAAAAGTTATTATACCAGAAGCACAATGATAATATGTCAACCGAAGAAACTTTTCCGATACTGTTTTGTTTTCCTATCACAATAAACTCCATCCTCACGAGGTATATGTAATATGTATATTCTCGACACCACTCAAGAAGAAGAAGAATATAAGTACAACTGCCTTAAGATTTAGGCGGTAATCACCGCCATTACAATCTCGCGTTTGAAGGCATTTCATGAATTTGAGAGCGGATTTTGTGATTTGTTAGTGCGCTTTTCGTCATTTTTACAGGGTTTCACCCCTCGATCAACTGTTAACCCTTTAAGGGCCAAGCCCGAGTATACTCGTTTTTCTTGTCTAGGCTCCTTCACATTGTTTCAGTCTTCATTCCGGATAAACGCGACTATTGATGAAAACATGTACAAAATAAGATGTCTTCGGGCGCCTTCAATGTATCGTATAGGCAATTTCAACTCCCCTGAGTACGAACAGTTAACTATCTTCTCTTTATAAACGGAAGAGTAGCGTCCTTTTGAAATAACCTGGCCTTTAGAGGGTTAATAAGCCTGTAACAAAAGTTTGCAACAGCTCCATCCTGGCATTTTTACCACATAGCTCTTGAAAATGTAGAGAAAATTCTGATGCTCTGATCAGATGCTGATATGTGAACACCAGAATTTTTCAGTAGTGCTAGAAATTCCTTAACTGGTACATTTTCACACCTGTGTTAATATTATTGGCATTTAGGATTTTTTATTTTTTTTTATTTTTTCCCCATTGTGGATGTGGGATATACTCATAAGATAATAGTCAAAGTTAAATCAAATTTAAATAATAAGGCCGAAACTCCAAAATTAGAGTATCAAACGATATAGTCACGTTACACGTTGGACCTGGTACTATTCCTACATTGCAGTAGATATTTTGCCTACTCTCGGAATTGAAGGCGCGGTCAACATGACATAAATGTCCGCTCTAGCTACTCTAATTTAAATCTCCTCTTCTCTAGGTACTTCAAATCCACTGCCCTTATAGCTATCTCAACAGAAACTTGTCGGGTCTATCTGAGTGCATCATCATCAGAGCATATTTTTTTTTTTTTTTTTTACTTATTCAACCCTTCCTCGCTCAAACAAATCCGAACGTGGGACGCCAATATTTACGTTACCCTTCTTTTGTCTCCAACCATGATCCATACAATGAGGGCCTCGGCTAATCAAAGATAAAAATAAAAAAATGATTAAGAGACATTTGTGTGAGTGTGAAGCAGTGTTGCCGACTACGCAGCTCATCACTTCGATTTCCCATGTCGCAAAAAGTGTCTCGTTTATTCCCAACTGTCGGATGGTAGGGTTATGCATCGGTTTCTATTACACCTAGAAACAGCACGTGGGTCCAAAAAGAGGGGAGGCTTGAACTTGACGACTTTCTGTTTTTTTGTTTTTTTGTTTCGTTTTTGGAATTGGACTTCCTGAAAAAGTTGGGAGCTTTAATCCCCCCCAGCCCCTGATACGCGCCGCCACTGATTACCCTGAAAACATCATAAAAAGTAGATGGTTTAACAATTCTGATGTTAAAAATTGTGACCGAAAAATGGTTTCGTTAATACAATAAAACGGGATGCTAAACTAACAAAATGTTGTCACAAAACTGACAAAATAGATTGTTAAATCAAAAAATTGGTTTGTGAAATGCGTAAAAATTTTGTTGATTTAACAGTTTGTTTGTTGTTATTTTTTTTTTATTATTATTATTATTATTATTTTTTTTTATTAAGATAATATGTACACTTTCTAATTACATAGAAATTTAGCACAAATACATGTATATTGTAGACAATTTATGAAAATTGTCTAATAGGTTATTATTTACAATTAAGTGTTAAATTGCAAAATTTACTGTACAAGTAGACAAGAAAAGAAAAGAAAAAGGAAAAGAAATGAAGAAATGAAATTGTATAAAGAAATAAAAACATTTGTTGATTTAAACTGCTTCAATAATGAAGTAATTTTATTTCCTGGAAATTGTTTGGTTTCAGCAATTGGTCCTATCATCGTAGAATCAACCTCGCATACATTCATAGTGAATATGCAGTGATATAAGATAGAAGTGGCACTTTGACCAATCCTACATTCCTCTCTTTTCTCCATAAAAATAGGTACCATAGACAACGATAGATAAAAGGGTGCCAACCTCTCCTTTTTCCCTTCTTCAACTAATGCATTCTATATATGTATAGAAAATGGGAGGGATGCAAGATATCTTGAGTGCAACATAGAAGAAGTACTATCGATGCCAAAAGAAAATTCCATCTGCGTAAAATGTTCCATCGAGATTTTTTCGGACAGTAAATGAAAACTGTCAGCCCTCCGCCCCCACCCCCTCCCCGTAGCACGTAGTTAACACTACCCTGAATTTTAAAACTATCGAAAGTTTCAAAGCAAGGGTTTGGAATATCGATGATTTTAATAAACAAATGAAAGTACTCATTGAGCTGGAAACAAGGATGCTTTTGCTTTTTAACCATAGATTTCATAGTTCCAGAATCCAGGTTTGCGATTTTGGCCTAGTATACATTGTTTTAAATGGGAGATCCTTTGTTGTGACGTCACAACACACACGATTCTTTACAGCTTTACTCGAGTGTATCTCCGAAACCAGCACATCATCACTTAGAAAAAAATCAAATGCGTCTTCTTTTTCAGCTTATCTAGTACTTTCATTTTCTTTCTATTAAAAAAAAAAACAAAAACAAAAACAATAAACAAAACTCGCAATTGCCGCCATTAGTTCAAATAAGCTGAGAAGGGAAGTGTTGAAGAATGTGCTTTCTTTTGAGGTAGATAGTATCTGTTTTCCAAAATGCCTAATTAGAAACCATGCCATAGATATGTGTTATACACGAAAAATAACATACCATCTTACAACACTGGTGCGAATGTGTGATGTATCCCATTGGTGCCCTAAATAAACACCGTGCGTGCTCATCAATAGAACTGATCGTTTCCTCGGTATCGAGACAATCAATGACGAGCAAACCTCAAGTTTTACGAGCCCTCATTTCGGAGGATATACGTAGCTTTAATTTATTATTAGCTCATCTCTATAAAGAGAGGTGAAGAAGAGTATGTAGAGTACATAATGTGTGTACCTCACCGCCCCCCCTTCACACCCCTTACATGCCTCGATCTCTGTATCCTCAACCACCCTTTTGATAGAAGTCCAACGACACGCACAGTATACCGATAGCTCACACAACACACACTCACAAACACGCTCACATAGCAAAGAGTAGCGTACATATAATAAAAAAGGAAAATTTTTATTGAACTCGCGAACGGGAAAGGGAAATTTTTCTCCTCCGCGCACCGGCTTCATTCATTCATTACCGCGGACGTGAAACCCCTTCCGAAGTTTTTTGTTTGTAGTTATAGGTTTTCGTTTTTTTTTTATTTTATTTTTTATTTATTTTTGTGTAAGGTTGTATGAGTGTGAGTATGGATCGTCCACATTTGTCCGCGTCTGCGAGGAAGTGCGTATACAGTGCATAGAGGTGTATGTATGTGTGTGTTTGTATTTATAGTCGATATTTGAATATAAAGAAAGCGGGACGTGCGGCCGTGCTTGGGCCGGGGCATTTAATTTGAATAATCTTTGTGTCGATCTTTGTTCGTGAGAGTGTGAGTGTGTATGAGCGAGTTTGAATAATCTCTGCTCCGTTTACCTGTATTGTGCGGGATGATCCCGCGTGTGCACTCTCGCGGAGCGGCGATGTCAGATTTCAAGGTGAAAATGATCGCGCACTGGATGCTGCGGATCCAGGAATCTCTCTCTCTCTCTCTCTCTCTCTCTCTCTCTCTCTCTCTCTCTCTCTCTCTCTCTCTCTCTCTCTCTCTCTCTCTTCTCTCTCTCTCTCTCTCTCTCTCTCTCTCTCTCTCTCTCTCTCTCCCTCTCTCCTCTCTCTCTCTCTCTCTCTCTCTCTCTCTCTCTCTCTCTCTCTCTCTCTCTCTTTACCTAGTCACCAGATTGTAAATCTTCCGGGTCGATTCAAAAACGGACGGATCAAACGTGTATATTTTTTAGAGATCTTACAACCCTGTTCGCGGGTTAGCTTCGTCCTTGGTTAAAGTTTCTCGCGCTCTCTTTTCATTTAATTTCGGAGATCGATTCATTATAAACTCGTCCCGTGGGGGAGTAGGAAAGGGGGGGGATATGGAGGAGAGGTGGTGCCCATCTGACCTCACTTCTCATGTCGTCTACCCCTCACCTGATTATCTGATGCAGTTGTACTTCACGCTCTTTGTGCTATGGATTCCACCCTGTTTTTCGATCGCGTTTTTTCCCTCCCGGTTTATTTGTTCGAATGTGCTTTCATTCTTTTTTTCAAATAAAAATAAAGTAAAATTTTTCCTTTTTTTTTTTTTTGGCTTACATCATGTCCGATTCATTCATTATTTCTTTTTACGGGGCTCTGTATTGAGTGTATCCTATGTTCGTGCGATTCCTTCGCGTTGCCATATCTTACGCATATGTTTTAGAGAAGAGCGGGTTAAGCTTTTTTTACTATTACGTCTCGAGAGTCCCTGCGTATGTATAAATAGCCAAGACAAAGAGGATAATCAACTTCTGACTGGTCGTAAGTTTTAGGCTCTACAGCGCACTATGGTCTGAGATCGAAAAAAGTGGCCAAAAATCAGTGAAAAATATAGTCATCAAAAATCATCGTTTTTTACCTTTTAAGATTAATTTAAGACTTTCTGGTGACATTTTTGCAATTGAATTAATTGTAAAAAGTGTTTTCTGATATTGAAATTCGTCTTATAAGTTTATAAACAATAAATTGATGAGAAATTCACTTTCTGATTTTTGGCCACTTTCTGACGATCTCAGACCATAGTGCAGCGCCACCACTTGATGCATTTTTGCCGATGTGTGAACATACATTTTTTACAAACGAAGGGATCCAACGGTATTTTACGGATGAAAGAGTTAATCATCGATGAACTGGTTAATTGGAATCATGATGCACCTCAAGAATATTTATAAAGCGAAACAGAATATTTAAAAGCGCATAAACAGTAGTGGCGTAGCGAGCAAGTTGGCAACGTTGTATTGTGTCCATTTAAACCCATATGAAAAGTCGAATGAGAAGGTGTTCACCGAACATTCAATAGTTCGATCTTTGATATGGGTTTAAATGGACATACTGCAACGTTGCCAAATTGCACGCTACGCCTAGCTGATAAACAGCTGTCGGTCAACTGTAGCAGTGGAAGATTATAATTGTACATCGTTAGAAACGGTGTTGTAATCTTTAGTGAAACTCTCACTGTCAAAAATGAACTAAAATTGTGCGAATTTACAAGGGCGTGCGGTGTCGGAAGGGTTAACAAGGGCATCAGATGCCGCAAGTTTTTTTTTTTCCTGGGGGGAGGTGAGGGAGTTACTTGCACTATCCCGCATGTTTAAGTCATTGAAATGAACCAATAAAACTCTTTTTTAAAGAGCGAGCTCTTTTGAATACACAAACAATCGAATGCCGAGAAATCATGTCGGTGGCGACTCGTGCAATCTGGAGACCGTATTTTTTCTTCCATTTAATCCCGCGTAAAAAATCGATGCAAAGTGTAGCATATTGCCTCTCTCCAACAATCGATAGTATTTCACCCAGGGTTAAATGCGGAGAAAAGTAGATTTTGCCAGCTGCAGATGCCACGTGGTGGATCTTGTTGGCGCACGAGGTACGGACGAGTCACGTCATGGCGATCGCAGTGCCCAAAAGGCTGTACTCGCAACTAATTCTGGTCGGCCAGGGATAGATAAAAATAATTGTCAGAGTGATCATTCCGTGACCTGTGGTGATTCCGAGAACCCCCTCCTCTCCGCCCCGTATTCTTGCATCGCAGCGCATTGCGATTCATGCATGCAAGGCTGCCCTGGAAAAAATTGAAATAAAACAATCCAATTAATTTGAAAATAAAAATAAAAAAAGCTGGGCTGAAAATAAAATTGACGTCTATCTATAAACAAACCATTAATTGCCGATCTCCTACTTTGATAATATGCATCGCACAGTGGAGGCCAAATGATGCGTCATTCGCGCGATATCAAGACCAGGGCTGCCGTTTTGCGTATAATCAGTGCTATTTTTTCAATTCACCGATGATTTCACAGAGAATCATGAGAAAAGTTTTGTTGAGAAAAAATTCGTTGAGAAAAGATTACACAGTTCAGTTCAGTGCATGACTATAATAAACTAAAATACTTGCATCTGTAATCTTTTCTCAACCGGTGGAGTCGTCGATGACTTTAAAAAAACGTGCGGATATTTTAATTAATCAACGGAGTTTCCACCGATTAAGGAAATATTACAGATCAGAGTATTTTCGTGCGTTACAGTCATACACTGAACTGAACTGTGTAATCTTTTCTCAACCGGTGGAATCATCGGTGAATAGAAAAATAGCATTGATTATACGCAAAACGGCAGCCCTGATCAAGACTGCGAACAATTTTGTCCGACGTGAAATTCAGTCTGCCCTGCTTTCGAAACACCCTTCACAAACCTGAAATTGTAAATGAACCAAAGGCAAAGAAATGGAGACGCCCAGGTTTCAGATACAGAGGTAGATTAAGGGATAATGTCATATACTGTCTCTCTTCTCTTTCAAGAGGATATGTTAGAAAAGGACAGAAATAAGGGGACCAAAGTCACATGACGGTCTCTCTCTCTTCATCCAGTTCTGACATATATAAGTTTTCAAATGGCTAAAAGAAAGATCAAGTTTCTGGATAAATTTTTGCATATAGAGGAGTCAAATACACAAAAAATACAGATGTGATCGTACACTGAAAAACATTTTCCAGTTAATTCTACCGGACGTCTGTTTAATACTTACTTAACCGGAATTCCTGTTGTTTCAACAGGAATTCCGGTTATTTCAATAAGAACTCCTGTTACTTGACCGGAATTCCTGTTGCAGCTACAAGAATTCCTGTTGTAATAACAGGATTTTCTGGTTAAAATAACAGGAATTCCGGTTAAGTAAATATTAACAAGACGTCCGGTTACGGTAACGAGAAATTTTTCTCAGTGTAAGGTCCATATACAAGGGTGCCCCCGGGGGGGGGGGGCTCAAAAAGGATAGCCTCCCCTCCCTCCCTGAAATTTGGAGACTATACTGATTTCCACGCAAATTTTTCCGAAAATGAGCTGAAAACAAGAAAAAATTTACGGTAGTCGAAGGCTTGCCCAAATATACCCCCATGATATTTGGTTTTGAAGTTTTGCCCCCCTTGGAAAATTTTCTACCGGTGCTCATGACCACAGACCGTCGTGCAGGGCTGCCGTTTTGCTTCTAATCAATGCTATTTTTCAATTCACCGATGATTCCACCGGTTGAGAAAAGATTACACAGTTCAGTTCAGAGCATGACTGTAATAAACTAAAATACTCGCATCTGTAATCTTTCCTCAACCGGTGGAGTCGTCGATGACTTTAAAAAACTTGCAGATATTTTAATTAATCAACGGAGTTTCCACCGATTAAGGAAAGATTACAGATCAAAGTATTTTCGTGCATTGCAGTCATACACTGAAATGAATTGTGTAATATTTTCTCAAATGGTGTGGTGCGGTGGAATCATCGGTGAATAGAAAAATAGCATTGATTATACGCAAAACGGCAGCCCTGCCGTCGTGCCACAATCACCAACGTATCCAGAAAACTATCCCTCTCTTTCAATCATTATGTTCGTACTTTTTTTTTTTGCATTAGAATTATTGATAGTCCATTTGCTTACAGCAAAACCTTTCAAAAGCTCGATTCAGTCAATCCCAGGAAAAGGAGCCCATAAGATATCAGGTACGCTCTATTGCTCTCGTGGAAGTATCTTTGTTTAACCGTAATGTGGTGCTTTCGCATGTAAAGAGCACAACTGACGTTTCTCTGGCATTTTCCAGAAGTCATCTCGGGGGTCGGGGCTCTTGCAAACTTTTGCGGTGGGAAAATGAATATTCCAATCTGAAGTAAAAACCAGCGAAAATCACGAAAATCGCCCTAAGAAAAGTCAAAAATTTAGTAATATAAACTCACATAACTGCTGAAACGTCAAGTCCGTATTGGCGGTTCAACGCAGGTATCATGGGAGATGCCTGTCTAATTTGTCACTTTCTCTACGGAAACACAGAGATATGTCTCAAATTAGATAGGAATCTCCCATGATACCTGCGTCTTTCTGCCATTAAGCCCGATTCTGAGAGTGAACTTTGTGATTTTTTAGTGTACTCATCGTCATTTTAACATAGGTTTTTATGCAAGAATCAACTCTTTAATCCCCTGTAGCAAAAGTTTGCAAGAGCCCCACCGGAAGGAGGGTCCTTGGAACAACAGGAGTGCTCTTCAGCTAAAAAAACCTCCATTTGATCCAAAGAGTAAACAAGAGTCCCAACAAAACGTAGGAAAGCGTGGCAGGTGAGGTTAGGTTGGCGATATCGAAAAGTTGGCCTCTGATTGGCTTGCGAAAGCCTGGGCCCTGTGAGATCGCTCTAATGGAGATTTAACACGGGGTTTTCGACTTTGCCTCATTTAAAGTCAAATTCCAGGAAAACTATTGCTCCTTACCTTCGGAAAATTCAATTAATATTTTTTTGAGGATATAACGAAGATATTGATGGGTCATACATATCACTTCATCGAAAAATTAACAGAACAATATGAATTTGAAAGTAAAATTACGGGCAATTTTTTCCGCCGTTACGTCCGATAGTGAGCCGCTAAACTTCGTATTGTCTTGTGAATTTGTGGTTAAATCTTCGGGTTTCTTCATGAAATTGGCGTATCTCCTTCCAAGAATGAATTTTACATGCATTTCAAACTATCTGCACTAAACTAAAACAGGAAAATTGGAAAAAACAACTGCTACACCACTCACTCGGCCCGACCTGTGCGAAGAGTGGAAAACACGGCGAAAAATTTCCCGTAATTTTACTTTCAAATTCATATTGTTCTGTTAATTTGTCGATGAAGTGATTTGTATGACCCATCAATATCTTCGTTATATTCTCAAAAAATATAATTTGAATTTCTCAAAGATAAGCTGGTAAGGAGCAATAGTTTTCTTGAAATGTGACTTTAAATGAGGCAACGTCGAAAACCCCGTGTTAAATCTCCATAAGAGCGATCTCACAGGGCCCAGGCTTTCGCCAGCCAATCAGAGGCCGTATACAATCGATAGTGACATTCGATAGTAATTCGACTATGCCACGCTCTCCTATCATTTTGTTTGGACTCTTGTTTACTCTTTGATTTGATGACAATACACAAGTCTCAGGAATAATACACTCATTGTTTTATGGCCCCTTCTTTCAGTGGCGTCGCGTGCCATCTGGCAACAAGGCCACTGCTCCATTTAAACTCATTGAAAATATCGAATTTTCCTTGTGCACTGTGCACCCCCTGAATTCGATCTTTTACATGAGTTTAAATGGATAGAATACATTGTTGCCCAATTGTTCGCGACGCCACTGCCTTCTTTCGGAAAAAAATGTTTTCAATCGATCCGTCTTTCATCCCACCGTGCTCCGATCCGAGCATGCGCAATACGTCAGTTCTGTTCGCGAATGTTGCGGCCTGCGAAATTTGGCGCTTCGTGTAATTAAGTCCCGATTTTTATTCGATTTAATTGTCAAGCAATAAAATGTTTCCTTCTTTTCTTCTTCCTCTTCGGCTCCCTCGCGGTACAAGCGAGTGCTGCTACTTCAACTCGAGCTGCCTGCGTGCACTCAAAGACAATAACTTTCCTTCTTCTCCTTCTTCTTTTATCTAGTCTTTACAGTCCTTGCAATAGTAAATATACTATGTAATACGGAGACTTACAAATTAATTGTGCCCAGGCTCGACAATTGAATCGCTTCATGATAAAATGGGCCGAGTCCATTTTAACCAACGAGCTATAACTTTACTATGGAGGGGGCATTGGAGGGGTTACGCCATGTTAGATAGTTTTAGAATTTTAGGCGCACCCAAACCAAATAATCTTTGAACTTTTCAATGTTATTCCTCTGCTTACAAAATGAAAATAAATGGAAATGAATTTGAACATCGACTTTTCAAGGCCCCAATTCGAAGAACATGTATTTCATTTCGATAAACAACGCAGGTCAGATCATTTACCTTGTGTTGGGCAGAGTATCGCATGCAAATCGAAAGGCAATTCTTCCGATAAATAACTAACGAGCAGACCTGTTCTTTATCAAAATAAGATGTGTGATTTTCGACTATCGGGTTTGGTATGGACTTCTGGGACATATGGTGATAATATCCGATATTTTCAAGATGGCCGCGGTTAACTTAATCTGTCGAGTTATAAATGCGATCCAACCCCAGCACGCACGGCGATAAGAATCTTGAGGGTTTTTTTCTGGGTGACGGTGAAGCGAGAGGGTTGAGGGGGGGGGGGGGGGGGGGGGGGTTTGGGGGGGTTGGGGTTTGGGGGTTGGGGGGAGGGCAACGAAGATCATAACCGCGCTTGCGCAGAGCTCACGCGGATCTCCAACACAGGAGCACCCGATGACGGCTAATATCTTCGTAGAACAAGGACCCGAAAGGTGACCTAACCATAACTTCAACTTTTTTTCCTTCTTTTTTTATGATTTTTATGACCGCTCTTTATGACATCTATCAAATCATTGCCTTGCTCTAGCCACGGCTAATGGGTTTTATTGCCGCGTTTCGAAGGAGGCCTGAGGAGCCCAGCTATTTGCGAGAGACTAGAGAGAAAATCATGATAATTCAGTCGAAAATCGACTCGGAGCGGTAAAAATAATTCCCTGTTTGTGTATGCGTGTGTAAGCACGCATACATTCATACATGAAGATTTTTTTTCACTTGCCATACAGGGTGTACCAGGGACCAATCGACAATCTTCCAAAGTCAATTTTTTAGCTTCAAAATATATTACTTTTTTTTCTACAGGTAAAGATGGGTCCGAAAATGTCCCCCTCTTTAGTTAAAGCTCCACTAAGCTGTGACAAATTATTGTTTTTTAGTTTTGTTTTTTGGATTAGCGTCCACAACTACGAGCCAACCTACTTGAAATTTTGGCGCTACCGGGTATATTTTTACGTGCAAAATTCATTGATGATCTTAAAAAATTAAGAATGAGTCCGACTGTACTTTATTTTGGTAAAATTGTTTCTTTGACGTCACAAATTTTCCCCATAAAATACAAGCACACTCAAATTCTGATTATTTCAAGGTCATCAATGGACTTACTTAACGCGCATAAAAATGTACCCTTGATGCCAACTATTTGTAGATTTGGCTCAAAATGGTGCGGACGCAAATCCAAAACCATTATTAATTTTTCAAAATCTATTTTCAGAATCATTATTAGGTATATGGGAAAGGCTTACTTTAAGCTCAATAATTGACCCTGGAAGTTTGCCAGTTTAACTTTGGGACACCCTGTATATGTATGGTATCGATGCGAGTACGTGTATATCTGTCGTTATCGCTGCCTACAGAGCCGCAGCCAGAAATTCGTCGTTCTCTCTCTTTGCCCATTTGGACACATGTATTAGAAAAGGACAGACATAAGGGCTGAAATCACGTGACAGATCCTATCTCTATCCTTTTCTACGGAACATGCGTTCAAATGGGCAAAGAGAAAGAAAAACTGATTTCTGGCTACAGCTATACGGTTGCCTTGCATTATACTCACATTAGTTCCTTACTCTCAGGTTTCCTCTCATTTAAGCCCCCCCTCCACCCTTAAACCTCCCACCCCTCCTCGTTCATAATTTCCGACATTTCCATCACTTGATCATTTTGATTCTTCTCAGCGGAATCATTCCACATTTAATTCACTGTTCTGTTCATTCGTGGATCCATATTCGTCTCTCTCCTCTCTCTCTCTCTCTCTCTTCTCTCTCTCTCTCTCTCTCTCTCTCCTCTCTCCTCTTCTCTCTCTCTCCTTCTCTCTTCTCTCTCTCTCTCTCTTCCTCTCTCTCTCTCTCTCTCTCTCTCTTCTCTCTCTCCCCTCTCTCTCTCTCTCTCTCTCTCCTCTCTCTCTCTCTCTCTCTCTTCTTTCCTCTCCCATTTGAATGCGTGTGTAAGAGGAAAGGGTATTCAGTTGGGGAGATCCCGTGACTGCCCCATACTGTACTTTTCTAACACACGCGTTCAAATGAGTGATGACTGATGAGAGAGAAAAACGAATGGAGCTGTTGCAAATTTTTGCTACAGGCTTTTTAAAAGTTATTATGGGGTATTACCCTGTAAAAATAACGATTAGCGCACTAAAAATCACGAATCCACTCCTAAACTCACAAAATGCTTTTAAATGCGAGACCGTAATGGCGGCCGAGGCCGGGGTTTTTCTTATGGAAATTGTATGCTTCTTCTTCTTCTTGTGTGTGTTGCAAGAACACCTCGTGTAGATGGCGCTGATTTAAGATAGGGAACCCCAATGAAAACCGCGGCCCCGGGCCCCCATTACGGTCTCGGTTTAAAAGCATTTTGTGAGTTTAGGAGTGGATTTCGTGATTTTTTAGTGCGCTAATCGTTATTTTTACTGGATATTACCCCATTATCAACTATTAATAAACTTGTAGCAAAAGTTTGCAACAGCTTCATTCCAAGATTTATACCATATTTTTCTATCGATGTGGACTAATATCACGGCAGTGAAGGTATAGTTGCAGTAAGGTAAATAATTCTTGTTTCGTTCAAGGTTTTAACCAGTAATAAGGTCTGTTAAAATCTTTGACAGAATATGTAGAGTTTTCTGTTTTTTTGTTTGTTTTGAACTTTGCCTAAAATTATTGATTTCTGTTCGAGTTTTCAACGTAATTTTACTTGAGCAAATTGAACAGAGAAATAGGAGTTGGACTAACGGGTGTTTGTCTAAAATTTAGTTCAAGTTTATCTGTTTCATTTATTTTCTTTTCTGTTTTTCAAACAATCCTGCGATCTATCAGTTAATCTCTCTCGCGCATCTGCTTTCATTGTTTTTTCTCTCTTTTTTAATTATCAATTAGACTCCACTGTCAAACCAATTTATTGGACGGCACATCTGATTATCAATTACCCATTGTTTTCTAGTTTTCCGGCCCTCGGGGCAGACCACGATGAGCCGTGGTAGCCACGAAATATCCGTTTCCGGTCGGAGGTTTGTGGAGTTGGGAGTGTGGGTGCATTCCGAAAAAAAGCAACCGCTCAAACAAGCGCGGAATTTGAATCGGAATCGATGAGATCAACTGTGCTATGGCCATGATTTTTGAGCAGATAGCTGATGCGTGGCTGAAATTCAAAAAGAAATGTAAGCATGAGAACAATGTTTTTTTTTTTATATATATATATTGGTCCCACAACCGTCCAGCGTCCAGCAAGGAATGTTTTTTTCTCTCTCTTTGCCGATTTGAACATATATTTTGTAATGTGTTAGAAAAGGATGGAAGGACCAGTGGCGTCGCGTGCCATCTGGCAACAAGGCCACTGCTCCATTTAAACTCATTAAAAATATCGAATTTCCCTTGTGCACTGTGCACCCGCTGAATTCGATCTTTTACATGAGTTTAAATGGATAGAATACATTGTTGCCAAATTGCACGCGACGCCACTGGGAAGGACTACGTGACTTCAGCCCCTCTCGCCATCTTATTCGAATGCGGTTAAAATTATTGTAGATAGTATTATATAATTTGCTGACTACACTGGGAGAGATATACTTCTCCAGAATTCGCAATACGCAATACACGAGGTACCATGAAACTCATGCACGGAAAAAAAAAAAAAAAAAAACCTGTATACAACAGTTCCTTTACTAACCGTGAAAGGACAGCTAGGGTAGCCGTGTTTTACACTATGTACCATAACCAGAAAAACATAGTCTGAACCGTACATGTACATTGTACGGGTGTCGTAACCGTGTCTAGACGGTGTCCAACTTTTACCCGTGATTCACGGTTCCCAAGCCCGTCTTTTATAGTAACCGTAGTCGTGAATTTTTTCCCGCGTGTGATTGTGCGTTGCGTATTGTATAACCAAGGTATGCCATGAGCAGCACACAAAATATCATCCAACCCGTGTCTTTGGGCGCTACGTTTTGCATACCCAGTATATGCAATACGCAACACACAAAATATCATCCAACCCGTGTCTTTGGTGCGTTGTGTATTGCATACCCTGGATGTGAGGTATTGCATACCCAGGATATGCACTACGCAAAATTCAAAATATCACTCAACCCGTGTCTTTGGTGCTCAAAATCAAATTCGACCCATGCCTCTGGTGCGTTGCATATTTTATATCTATGGTGTGTAAAATGGAAAGCACCAAATACCATCCAACCTGTGTGTTTGATTCATTGCGTATTGAATGTACTGGCCAGGCATCGCTTAGAGTCCCTTGATGGAAATATTGTATAGGGAGTACCGACAAGATGCTTTATGCATTTGAGAGGAGTCGACCGCGTGAACGCATTCGAAGGTTAAGTTCGACAGTGGACCAGTGGTAGACACTGGACAGGCAGATTTGCCGGCATTCCGGTCCGTTCCCGTACGTTCCTCAACTCATCGACTCTTTTGTGTTGTAGGCTTTGATGAGTCGTCGACTCCTGGGGGGTGATCACGGAGGATCGGATCGTTTTGGTATCGTTATCGTTTGCATTAAAGTAAATGGGCTTGCTTCTGCGCAACTCGATCGCGCAGGTAATCCCCTCCTCACCTCTTCCTAGTTCAAACGATCGAGATTACGACAGCCTCCGACTCATCGCTTCCTTTCGTCCGTTTCAATCGTTACGAGGAGCTCAAAACGATTTGATCAGTTGAGCCACCCATAAGTTACATGTAAACGATAACGATAACGATACCAAAACGATCCGATCCTCTGTGATCATCCCCCCCCCCCTGCTCTCGTCCGTGAAAGCCTAAAATCCAGACCAATCATCAGAGCTCGTTGAGCTCGAGTCGGTACTCCCCAATATTTCCATCAAGGGACTCTAGCATCGCTGTCCTCGCCAGCACAGTCGACTCCTTAGATTTCATCTCGGGTAGGCAACCTGCAATACTCATCACAATAAATTAAAGCATTGCAGATGGCCTGATTGGGCCGAAATCTCAATAGTCGACGGCTAGTTATTTAATTCGCCAACTGTACCAGCGAGGACATACCTTCCTGAATCTCGGTACTCACAACCGAAAACTTTGGTTACTGGGACCAAATAATGTTACGTCCTCACGGTCCCGCACGCAGATGATCGGTGAGCACTTACGGGGGGTATAAACAATACCGCCTCTATTCATACCATGCTGCTTCTTTTGAAAAAGTGGGGTTAGTGTTCGTCTTGGTATATGTAAGCTTATGGAAAGCTTATGGCGTTATCGAGGTTTTGGTTCGTTGTTTGAAGTTCAACCAAAATTGGAAAAGTACGAAAGTAATGAAAGTTTATGGCTTAGTTACTTCCCCAAAGCAGTATAAGAGTTGAAAATCATGTTTTGAGAGGATAAATCTCGATGTTGCATTTCACCAAAATTTCATTCTCCATAAGCGTACGTATATTTAGACGACCCTAACCTCAAAGAAGCAGCTTGGTATGCTTAGAGACGGTATTGGTAAGTATAAACTACACGCAAACATACACGTGCGCACTATCCAACGTCTTCGAAGGACCGTCAAACCGTAACATTATTTGATCCCTGTAACCGAACACCTCGGAGTTCCATATGAGCTGAAGTTCAGTTCTTATAACCGTTTTTCTTTCTCCGTGTGCCTCCCCGGGCTATATGCAATACGCAACGCAAAACATACCATTTCAATTATACCATATTTGCTGAGTTGCGTATTGCATACCCTGGCCAGGTATCTCTGTCCCTGCTAGTATACAAATAAAATGACGCATTCTGAGACCACATACCACTGGCCATAAGGCTATCCAGTGTCCGTTCCAAATAGCCGTCAAAAAAATTCGAACACGGAAGAGAAGAATGGAGATCGAACTCTTGTATAGAATGTGTGTAACGTGAGAAAATGGCGCTTGCTATGCGGATCAGTCTACTAAATGTAGCGCAGCGGCTGGTGGTATCAGACATTCTGACGCCGCCGTTACTACGATGCGATGTGATCATCTATACAAGTGCTTAGTCGGTGGCCCCCCGCTAGAAGGGTGGGGGCGGGGGTCGCCCAGGGTCTGTGTCTGCGCGCCAACGAAGCGACTATAGCGACGAACGGCTGGCTGACAGATTAAACAGCTCAATCTCCGATCAAGTGGAATCCGACCCAATAAAAAAAAAAAAAGTAGAAGAAGAAGAAGTAGTAGAATAAAGATGCCGCCCGCCAGTAGTAAATTCGATCAGCCTGATCAGATAGCACCGGAACCGATCCATGTTCGCCCGAGCATGGGACAAGGTGTTTTTTCGGTGTTTATGCTTCGGTTTCGTGTCCGTGTTTTCAGATGGTTATGTGTGTGTGTTTTTTTCTTTTTTTTTCTTTTGGTCCAAGTCTATTTTGTCAAGGTAATTAATTCCCTACTTCGATAATCTCCCTTTCGATTACATTCCTGGGCACACTAATTTATCGATCTCCTTAACGGGCGGCGATGCCGGGTTGTGGAAGACAAAATTCTTTCGGTATCTATAAAAGAAAATGAAACATTATTAAAGTTCAATATTTACTTTCTCACGCCCCGTTGGTAGAGAAAATCATGGATTTGAAATTGAGTTCGCGCGATATTTTAGCATTTTATGACCCCATGGGGCACAAAAAAAATACCATATCTCACAAAAATGTTCTTTTTTTCCATTTTGGGGTATGAAACTTAGAACTTTTTCACCGAAGCATAATTAATAGTTAATAAATGCACTAGGAAGGTTTTGCGAACCTCATCTGTAGCTATTTTAAGCATTGATTCCATTGTGAAAATGCCTCAGAAACAACAATGCGTGCTTTCAGTGTTGTCGTGTGCAGCTTGGCAACACTGCATTTTTCCATTTAAACCTATGTAAAATATCGACTTGATGAGGGAGTGAGGGATGAGGGGAGGGATGAGGAGGAGGGAGGAGGCATGACATACTCTTTGCTGCTCAGGCATTCGATCCCTGAATTACAGAGCTGCCGTTTTGCATATTATTAACGACATTTTTCGATTCACCGATGAATGCACCGGTTGAAAAAAGATTATATGATTCAGTTCAGTGTGTGACTGTAATGCGCAGAAATACTCGAATCTGGAATGTTTTCACAACCGGTGGAGTCGTCGATGACTTAAAAAACTTGCGGATATTTTGATAATTTGACGGTGATTGCACCGACTGAGAAAAGAGTACAGATCAGAGTATTTTCGTGCATTACAGTCATACACTGAACTGAACCGTGTAATCTTTTCTCAACCGATGATATCATCGGTGAATTGAAAAATGTCATTAATTTGACGGTGATATTGCACCGACTGAGAAAAGAGTGCAGATCAGAGTATTTTCGTGTATTACAGTCATTCACTGAACTGAACCGT
>VMOF01000013.1:28731819-28839179 GCA_011764245.1 Trialeurodes vaporariorum
TTTAGACAAGAATGATGAGGGACGTTCTGGCCGGAATATTGATCCAATAAAGGAACGGCGGTGGAAGGTGGGGGCGATAGGGGAGGTGGGGGGCGGTGGGGGGGAGGTGGGGGGAGGTTGGTATTGTTTACACCCTCTGGCTATGATAGGTCCTGCTCATTTAAAATAAATTCGCGAGTATTGTTTGGGGGCTGGAGGGGGGACTAGTTTTTATTTTCGATTTATCGAAACCGAAACAGTACCTCAAGATAAGCGATCCACCGTTCCATAAAGATATGTATTCGACAGTTTGTGCCCATGACTATGGGTGCTTTCTTCGGGTATTTAAGAGAATCCAACAAGAACTAAGCACGGAAAATTAAAAATATCGACTTATCTGCATCAAAAATCGATGCATCATCGAGAAAACTCCATCGATAGTGCATTTTTTTAAAAATCATAAACCACGTTCAAAAATATTTTTTGGTTCAAAAGTTACAAGGGAAATATTAAGATTTTCTGACTTAGTACTTTGACTCCCCACTCTACCAGTGGCGAAGCTTTGACAACATTCTGGTCCATTTAAACCCATGAAAAAGATCGAAGTATTGGGTGTTCGGTGAACACCTTCGCATTTGACCTTTTACATGGGTTTAAATGAACTTATTACCACGTTGCCAAATTGCACGCTACGCCACTGCACTCTACCCTTCTTTTGTCATTTGGATTTTTGGAAATCAAACTAAGGTAAAAGAAAAAAACAAAACAAAAGTGAAAAGAAAATGTCTTTACTTGTTATTCATTTCCTATGATGTTACAGTACGGTAGAAGGCGAGTAAAAATTATATGTAAACGGAAAACCAGAAAAATATTTTTGTCTTTATTTTCCCCATAAATTGGTAGGCCATTTAGTGAATTGAAAACCCACTTTTGGTTGGGGGGGGGGGGGGTCCTATGCAGTGAAAGGAAGCTGCTTCTCTTCACATCAGAAAAATACAGAAAAACAAAAAAAACCACTTTGGTATAGCACTGACAAAACTTTTGGTAGAAAAATGACCCAGGGAAGGGACTTTATTTAAGCCAACCAAAGGTTTTGTACGCCTAACTAAAGAGATTTTGCTGGGTGAACAAAAGATTTGATTCGGCGTTTTTCTACCAAAGGTTTTGTATACATTCCTAAAGTGTCTTTTTCTAAGTATTTTTTCTGTGTTCAATCGAGATATCGCATTGATTTTTATAGAGCTATTCGCGGCGTCGCACCGAACGCTTTTATGACACCTTCGATTGCAAATTGTTGAATATTGCAGTGACGTCATCGAGGATCTTCTCTCTCTCTCTCTCTCTCTCTCTCTCTCTCTCTCTCTCTCTCTCTCTCTCTCTCTCTCTCTCTCTCTCTCTCTCTCTCTCCCTCTCCCATCAGCGCAGCGCCAACGGAGGAGACCCACTGACGTAGTATTATGCACGTTGTATCATGATGATGCGTGAATGGTATAAAATAGCGTCGCGTCGCGAGCAAATAGGCGAATGAGCGAATAAGTATTGGTATAATTAAATGGCTAGGGAAATGGTATAGGTAAGGTAATTAATGTGTACCGGATGAAGACAGGTACCCCCGCTCAGGTTCGCCTTCGCGCCACGCACCTCAACCAACGCTCAACGCTCAACGATGGCAGAGCACAGAGCACCGCGAGCACCGCGTTATACGTATAGAGTATAATCTATATCCTATAACAGCTAACAACACTCATTATGATGTATTTCCGTTTGAAATCCCTCACTGAATACACTTCGTCTCTTCTGCCTTCTCCCCCCCTCCCCCCATCCCCCCTCTTCGCCACCTCACCAATTCCTCTGTCATCCCACCCCTATCTTGGCTCCACGCACAATAGTTCCGATGTGGGTCTTTTGCTTTACACCCAAAAAATGGTAATGGGTTCTTTTGCACACCTTTGCTGCAGCAATATATAGATTAGCATGCAGCCCAGTATATAAAGAGGGGTTGGTACTGGGGTAAGACTGTCTACTGTCCGTACTGGTCGAAAAAATGAGTCAGTCAATTAAAAGTCTCAGGTAATTATTGATTTTTTTATTTATTTATGATTATTTACACCTTTTTGTAAAAATGTATTATGTTGTTTATTAGTTTCGGTTTTAATTCAGTTAATTTTTAAATTTTTTAACTTGTATCCCCCCACCCTATTTAGAGTGTAACAAAACTCATGTGTCAAACTTCGGAAGCGTATACTTGAGGCTGAAATAAGTATATATTTTTTTTTTTTTAAATGTGGGTCCGAAAATGCCTCCAATCAGAGCCAGAGTCTCCCGTAGTTTTGAAAAATGGATGGTTCTCTCTGAGATAGTGTCCCTGGTTCGTCTGGTTCGTTGGCTATTTGACGTGTAGACGCAAGTCGAATCCAACGTTTCAACATTTTCAAACTAATTTTCATTTTTTCAATCGCGTAGTAGCGGCTCGTGCAGTCCGGCAACAGCGCTCTTTTGCCATTTAAACCAATGCAAAAGGATCGATTCTTGGTGAGGCACAGTGCCTCACCAAAGAATCGATTATTTTGTATAGATTTAAGTGGGGATAAACCATTGTTGCCCTACTGCACGAGCCGCCTCTGCAACCACGATCAATCATTCAATTACTTCCTTCAATTAATATTTTCCTGTGATTCTATATGACTCATGAAGAACAAAGGAAAATAAGTTCACGATTATCCGTAAATGCATTGTCCTTCGAAAAATTTAAAGCGTGGAAGATAATCATGAAACGTTGGATTCGACAAACGCCTATAAGTTAGATGGACGACGAATTATGAGCCAAATGACATGAAAATGGCAAGCGGTGTCCCGAGGTATTTTTACGTGTAAAATTCATAATTCGTCGGCGGTTTTACCAAGAGGCGTAACTCAAAATGTCGCATTTTCCGTTTTTCATCGTTTTCTATGTATTTTTAGGTGCTCTATCGATCTAGCTAAAAAAAAAAAAAAAAAAAAAAAAAATCGAGATCTCAATACTTTTAAAGTTATTAAGGAAAAACAAAAAGACGCATGTCTGAAAAGCACTAAATTCGGTCTAACGATCAATTTTGTTTTCGCTCTCCTGGAAAGTAGCGAAACTTGAGTTACGCCTCTTGGTAAAACCGCCGACGAATTGACATCGAGAAAATCAGAAATTAAGTCTGAGTGTACAGCTGGCCCCGAACACAAATTATCTCCTTAAAGAGAGCAGCGGTTGTGTGTTTTCCTTTTGAACTGGTTTTCTCTCAAAATAAGTGTCTAAATTTTAAATGTGACAATGAGTGCAATTCAGAGACTTTGTCTGATATCTCCTTGACTTGGCATGGACTTAAAGCGTCCTCCAGATTCAATTTGCAATGGGGCAGTTGCAAGTGTCTGGAATGTAGTGTTTTTTTATAAAGAAAATAAAAGCACTTGGTGAGCTGAGAAAAAAGATGCCTTTTGGTTTCTAATTAAGTCCCATTGCTCCGGAGATGAGGTTTTTTCCCAAAATACATTGTTTTTAATGGAAATTCCGGGTAGTGACGTCACTAAGCACACGGTTTTTTACAGTTTTACTCATGTGTATCTCTAAAACTGGGACACTTATGAAAAAACCAAAGGCACTTTTGTTCTCAGCTCATGAAGTACTATCTATCATTTTCTTCATGAAAAACACACGATTTTAGACCCTTGCAACTGCCCCATTCAAAAACACACCTTAAAAACCAGAACGCCTTGAGATTTCTCGAAACTTTTTTTTTTTTTTTTTTTTTTTTTTTTTTTTACAAGAACTCCTCCTCTTTTCATTCATTCGCCCAATGTCTATTTATTGAAATGAAAGAGACGGAGAAGTATTAGGCATGGGCGGATCCAGCAATTTGGCAACCTTAAATTCATCCCACTTGAACGCATGAGAAACAATCGATTTTTGAGAGTGGCCATGACTCTTTTACTAATCGATTGTTTCTCGTGCATTCAAATACACCGCCTTTGGGATTAGGGCTGATCTGCAAAATGGCAGCCCTGGCCCTGATTTGCAGGGCTGCCGTTTTGCTTATAATCAATGCTATTTTTTTAATCACCGATGATTCCACCGGGTGAGAAAAGATTACACAGTTCAGTTCAGTGTATTACTGTAACGCACGAAAATACTCCGATCTGTAATCTTTCCTTAATCGGATGAAACTCCGTTGAATAATTAAAATATCCGCTAGTTTTTTAAAGTCATCGACGACTCATCCGGTTGAGAAAAGATTACAGATGCGAGTATTTTAGTTCATTACAGTCATGCACTGAATTGAACTATGTAATCTTTTCTCAACCGGTGGAATCATCGGTGAATTGAAAAATAGCATTGATTATACGCAAAACGGCAGCCCTGCTGATTTGTCACTATATTTTACGGAGGAATGTACTACTGTGCCCCCACCTCCCCCACTATTCACCCGTGTTGCGGCCATACGGAGGTTCGTAACGAACTTGTGTGTCTTGAGTCTTTTCCACCAGTCCGTCTTTCTTCTTTCAGAAACACCCACCCCCTGATTCGACGCTTGCCGCGGTCGCCGCTCGAACTTTATCTCGGCCGGGACATCTTCGACCCATTCTCGAGAGCTTTATGCTTGAGCGAGTTTTCGTGGCTATCCCGACCCCCCCTCCCCACCCGTACCCTCGCTCCTTCCTTCCCAGAAGCCTTGACCAGCCGCCTTGTGCTTGCTACTGGCCACTGCGCGGTGAGCACCGTGACCTTGAACATAGAAAAATTGAAAATTCTAGCGCTCACTCATTTGCTCCCATATGTATAGCGAAAGATTGTCGGATGTGAAAAAAAAAGAAAAGAAAAAGATCCGCCTACTTTGCAAAGGAATCAAATCGGAAGTAGGCGTATTTTATGACTTTCCTTGTCGATCCGACAACATTGCCGCTAACGAGGTCCACACCGCTGATTACTAACAATAAGGGCCTCGTCCATCCGTCCATGGAGAGGGGACGTGTTAGCTAGCGGCTATCCATTTGATGTCACTCCAGACTGTGTCCAAGGTATAGAACGCGCAACTTTGAAACTGACCAATCAGATGCTTGTTTCGAGGATTTGAACCAATCAGCAGCTGATTTCGAGCTCGTTTTTGCTATAGTTTTATTTTTTCGATCCATTTGACGCCTCTCCGGACTGTTCCATGAAGAGAGCGCGCAATTTGAAACTGACCAATCGGATGCTTGTTTTGCGTTGATGCATCGGATTTGAACCAATCAGCAGGTGGTTCCGAGTTGATCTTCGCAAGTCTTTTTGTAGTGTCTTATAGCTATAACCGGGATCTCCTGGATCCTAATTTTATATTGCTCTATTTCCAATAATCGTTATTTTATTTTCTTTGGATACTCGACGGGTATACTTATAGAGACTGTTTCAGAAAAACGATGTATCATATCGACTGGCAACCGATCTTAAAACCTCTAGTTCCAAACAAGCTCCGGTATTTATTGTAATTTTCCAATACATTTTCGAACGGAAATATCAGCCTCTCGAAACCGAGATACTATTGCAACCTTCTTGCGATTATGAATGATGCGTCCTCGAAAATGCTTAAAGATGCATGGCTCTACAGTATCAACGCGATATTTTAGATTTTACCATGCATTTGTAGGTTATAGAATCATCTAGATATTAATATTGTTTTAGTGGAATTCGCACGGGAATTCCGGCGATTTTAAAGATCGAATATTTTAGAAAATCTGAAATATCTAATTGATTCAGGCAATAACTAAGCATTTTTAAGGACGTAAAATTCATAATCGGATAAAAAGATGGCAATCATTTCTTGTTTTAATGACCGAAATGCGGCTGTTGCACACTTCTTTTGCTACAGGGGCGGTTTAAGGGTCGGATTTATTTGTTACAACCTCTTAAAATAACGATAATAGCTCTAAAAATTTACGAAATCTGCTCCTAAACTCAAAGAATGTTTTTAAACGCGCGACTATCATGACGGTGGCCGGGCGCTGCAAAATCTGCCTTTTGGGATTGATGGTAGATTTCCATCTTAATTTCGTCACTCTTTCTATCCTGGGAAGGAACTAGGAAGATTCACACAATAACCAGTCATCAAATGAGTGATAACATCCAATAAAGTTTGAAAGTATGGTTATGGACAGATTTCATTGAACTGCGATTTATTTGAAAACAAAAGTCTCCGAACGCCAATCATACTACAAATCGTTTCACTAGAACAGTATAAAAATTAGGTTCCAAGTAAACGACACATTTAAGGGGGGGGAGGTCGCAAACTTTTTTGATCACGTTTTGGTGCTTTGATTGCGCCATAATTCAATCGATCCACCTGCAAACCTGCATTCAATGTGAACTCAATACTAATCAATGTAGAGTGAGGATTCAGGGGGGAAGAAAACCACACATCGGATGCTCTGCGCTTACATCTTACCCTGGCGTCCAAGTCTCCAAGCCTTGCCCGGTTATACTGCACACCAGTAGGGTCGCGTGCAATCTAGCTACGCTATGTATTCTGTCTATTGATACCCATACAAAATATCGATTCGAGAGGGTACACAGTGCCACCTCTAATAGCTCGACCTTTTTTAATGCGTTTAAATGAACAAATCGCAGCGTTGCCAGATTGCACGCGATACGACTGCTGCACATCCAATGCAGCTCGATTACGCAATTTCACGGAGGCTCGCGGACTCTTCGTGAAGTGTTAAAATTTGAGAGGATCTCCATCTCATTGATCTAGTTAATTAATCGATCAGACCATGAACAATTACATCAAAATAAACACTAAAATATTGGATAGCTCTTTATATTCAGCGAACGGATGCTTAATATAATTTTAAATGGAAAAAAAAATTGATGAAACAAAAAATATCGAGACAGTTTGAAGCACTAGAATTTCTTCTCTCTCTCTCTCTCTCTCTCTCTCTCTCTCTCTCTCCCTCCCTCCCTCTCTCTCTCTTTCTCTCTTCCTCCTGGTTTCCTGATAAGTTATTAGGATGAAAGGGAATAGAAGTAGGGGGTTTTCATCCCCTTACCTATCCTTGTCTTACAAGTATATTTTAATGGACGACAGTAAGAGACAGAGAATCTCTCAGTGCGCCACTTGTCTTTTGTCTCTCTAAATTCCTCTTCGAATGTATAAGATGAAAGAGGTTTAAAGGGAATGTTTTCATCCCCTTACTTATCTTTGTCTTACAAGTATATTTTTATGGAGAACAGAAAGAGATAGAGAATCTCTTATTGCGGCTCTACTATGAAGTATATGCATTGCACGCCACCCGAAGCGAAGCGGAGACATTCTGTCTACCATAAATATCGATAAAATGGAACTATTCAAGGAGATGGAGACATTAAAAAAGTGATTTACCCAAAAATATCGAAACAATGAGCGATTTATCGAACAGGACGCATATAATCTCGTCAGGCAGATTAGAATTCTCGGGTCCAGCTTTCGCTTTCTTCTCGTCTGGTACCTGTTACCTCTGTTACCTGTATTTGGATCGTAATTTATTGCCGTTCGAAACACATAGATGATGACTGATAAATAAATTAGAGTTATTTATAGTCAAGAAACACTCGAGCTGGTGGGACCCATTTATGACGTGCTGTCGTGAATCACGTGCTTCGGCATCCTCTTTTATCATATTTTTCGTCGAAATAAGGAATAAAAAAGGAATCGAACCTGCTATAAGATGTTTTTTTTTTTTCTTTCTTTCTTTTCTTTTCCAGCCGAAATAAAATACTCATAGCCTTTTACTCAATCGGTTTTTTTTTTTTTTTTTTTTTTTTTTTTTTTTTTTTTTTTTTTTTTACGATCTCGAAGATTGAAGATACCTCGGCTTGGTCGCTGCGTTCTCAGCTTCCTGACGGCTCCTGTCAGATCAGTCCGGGCTTCGATTTTGCGAGACCGCGATTTTAATTGTAAATTCAAATCGGTTCTCATTCTGCTGTTTTTTTCTTTAATAATAATCATGTCACGGGTCAATTTTTATGAGTCAATCAATTATTTATTTCAGGAATTTTGTCTCAACGGAACCCTCGAGTTTGAATATTGATCTGTGAAGGTTATACAGCCCAATCCTTGTTGCCAAGTTTCAGCGTCGACTCGTTTTGTTACGATGTTTTCACATCCTCTTCATAACAGAAACCTCATAAACCTATACAGAAAAGAATCGATCGTTCGGTGGTTTAATTGCACCTCCGAAAGCATCGATTTTTCTTCATTGTTGCAAATGAGACAATAATTAGGTTGAGCCTGATCGTTGTTGCAAAGTATAGTGTTATTAGTGTTTCAGTAAGTTTTTATAGTTTACTAATGAAAACGTTATATTTTCATTGTAAAAAAAAATGAATATTCAAAAATTTCGAAGTTATTTCAATGTCTTCAGTGTAGCGCTTTATTAAGTTGAGTTATTCAAATTTTAAAATTTAATTAATAAGACTATAACACCTAAAACTATTTTTTTTTTTTTTGGGGGGGGGGGGTATATTGTTTCACTACGCATCATTTTCGAAAACCCATTAAAATAGACGGCTTTAGTGCGAAGTTAACGGTTAGCCAACAACCACAACAATGCACTCATCGGTTGCAATAAAACTCTCGTAGCGTTCTAAAATATCTCACTCACTCTCCCATGACCCCCATGTATACCCATCTCTTTTTTATAGTTTCGAAATTCGTATATAGGGCCTTGTTTTACGACATATATTGATAAAAATCGCGTTTAAATGCCTCCGGAAATTCATTTCAGCCAAAAACTTTCACAAAAGATGCGTCTCTTTATAAGATTTTTGAAATGATAGAGTGAGAAGGCAGTACATGGGGGTTATGTGAGAGCGAAAGAGACAAACTGTCTTTGTTTGGAACGATCATCACCGGCTGCCGCCATTACTAAAACCCTCCATTCCTCACGAAATTCATTGCTGCCAAAAAATTTTACAAAATGTCTCTATATACGATGTTTGCGATGAGAGTGAGGTAGCAGTATACGGGGGTTACGTAAAAGTGAGAGAGACAATTTATCTTTGTTTGGAACGCCTATCAGTAGATGACGTCATCACTAAAACCGTCTATTAATCGGGTCATTTGGTGATCAGCTACATGTGTGGAGAGTTTTTGTTTTTCCTCTCAGTGTAATGTGTATTTGTTGCACAGTTTCGCAACTCTGCACGATTAAATAATCTCGTTGTCGAAAGATATCAACGTCGAAGCTTTAAATCAATCGTCGTGTTTGAAAAAAATTCCGCGGCGCCGCGGTCACGTCTATTTCTACTCACGGATCAAGGAAACTCTTGGGTCTTTTCAAATCTGACTAAGGGTCATGAATTAGAACCTATTCGATGGAAGTCAAGTTGATTTTGATAACAAATGAGGCGGAATCCGTGAGAAGGGCTCAGAAAACATCATCAGTGGCGTAGCGTTCAATGAGGCAACGTTGTACTGAGTCCATTTGAACCCATTAAAAAGATCGAACTATTGGGTGTTCGGTGAACACCTTCGCATTCGACCTTTTTCGTGGGTTTAAATGGACACACTACAACGTTGCCAAATTGCACGCTACGCCTCTGAACATCATGTGTGCTCTACCGAAACGATCACTGATCACTGATCAGCCTTACCCTTTGTATAAGGGTTTCTTCGGAGTGACCAGCCTGATGTTTAAGGACATCTCTTCTAGACAGTGCCATAACTATTAAACTTTCTTGTTGATATCAATAGCCGCATCTGTCAGTGACGGTTTGTGAAATGAGATATAGCGATGTTTCACCCTCATAAACCTATGGAAAAGAATCGATCTGCAGGAGGTGCAATTGAACCCCCAAGAAACCGATACTTTTCAAATAAGATAACGATAATCGATTGTTTACGAGCTACCACTGATTGCGATTTATCGATGGCTGATGAATTTAAAACCATGTAATTCAGATTTTCCTCTCATGATCCCTATTTTTATAGGAAGATTAATGTATAGCTTTTTGAAAATATTTGTCCAAAGCTTCTCTTTTGAACGCAAGAAAAAAAGGATACATTTTTTGGGCATTTTTTTATTCCTTCATTTTCCTGCGGAAAGCAGAAAAGTATTAAAGAAATGAAACGTCAGATCGACTTACGCGCCGCTTCGTTAGATGAGCGACGATCAATGTAACTAACATAGTTTTCACACAAATGTCTCCTCTAATCACAAATTGAAGAAGAGGTAAAGCGTTTGTGACAATCTTCTTTCGATCAACAGTATAGGTACATAGAATTAGAAAATTTTTAAGTGACATACTAAGTTGTAGGGGATCCATCTATGTCTTCTCCAAAAGGACCCTTGAAAAAGGATGGATCAAAAAGGACTCAAATAATGAAAGCATTAAGTCTAACCTATATCTCTTTAATATTCCACCTAACTTTTTATCCTTTCATTTAAGTTGAGTCATCCAAACGTCCCTCAAAAAGAGTCAAGGAATTTGCGACATTTTTTTTTTTTTTATTCGTTCGACAGTACTTATCGGAGATCATCCGAGTTGACGATTCTTATAATGAAAAAACGCCACTTATATAAACCACGTCCAAAACCGGGGACATTAAATCTAACCCAACTTTTTGTGTATTCCACCAAACTCTTTATGATTTCATTAGTCGATTCATCTGAACATCCCTCAACATCGAGGTTTTTGCGACGATTTAATTTTTTTTTTTTTTTTTTTTTGGTCGTCGGCAGTATTTATCGCGGAGATCATCCGAGTTGACGATTCTTATAATGAAAAAACGCCACTTATATAAACCACGTCCAAAACCGGGGACATTAAATCTAACCCAACTCTTTGTGTATCCCACCTAACTCTTTATGCTTTCATTAGTCGATCCATCTGAACATCCCTCAACATCGAGGTTTTTGCGACGATTTAATTTTTTTTTTTCGTCGTTGGCAGTACTTATCGTAGATAATCCAAGTTGACGATTCTTAATAAAAAGACGCCACTTATATCAACCACGTCCAAACCGGGGGACATTACATCTAACCCATCTCTCTGTGTATTCCACCTAACGCTTTATGCTTTCATTAGTCGATTCATCTGTACATCTCTCAACATCGAGAAATTAGTGACGATTTTTTTTTATTTTTTATTTTTGATTATTTTTTCTTTTTTTTTTCGTAGTCGGCTGTATTTATCGGAGATCATCCAAGTTGACGATTCTCAGTGAAAAGACGCCACTTTCAGAAACCTCGCCCAAACCCGGGGACATTAAATCTAACCCATCTCTCTGTGTATTCCACCCAACTCTTTATGCTTTCATTAGTCGATCCATCTGTACATCCCTCAACATCGAGAAATTAGTGACGATTTTTTTTTATTTTTGTCGTTGGCAGTATTTATCGTAGATAATCCAAGTTGACGATTCTTAATGAAGCGACTCCACTTTCAGAAACCACGTCCAAAACCGAGCCATCCGCGTTCACCCCTTGAAGCATCTGGATCATTGACCAGGTGTTCGAACCCTAGATCCGTGCAATCGGAGGGAAGGGTTGCGTTGACAAGGCGAGGGACAAAAGGATCTTCGAGAAACTGTAGGAGAGATGAGAGAAAACAGAAGGAAGGAACTGGTCGAAAATTAATTACCGTCCTTCTCCCTCTCTCTATCTCTCTCTCTCTCATCCTTTCGTGGTGCGAGCAATGAGCATCTTATCCATCGGTGCCATGGATGATCTCTCTCTGGTAAGTAAGCGTGGACAATATGATCCGCATAATCTGAGAATGCGCGCTGAGTATGACATGACTGAGCAGTGAGCATCTTCACGTGGGTTCGTGGGTACTGTTGATCTATGTTACGGGGTGTTCCAAAAGTCAAGCGTCCCTCATAATAATAATAATAATTTATTCGTGTAATGTTGCACAGAGGCTTCAACAAATATGTCAGTTTACATGGGGATGGAACTTAAATATGAAATAAAGATTATTAAAGAAGATTATTAAAGAAATATTAAATAAAGATAAAGATAAAGATAAAGCTTAAATTAAGCTTCTAAATACTCCTCTGCGGTATATCGACATTGAATGCAGAGATGCGTTTTGACCAAATTGTTAAATACTCTATTTGTTGACTCGTTTTTTATTCCAGTCGGCAGTTTTTCATAATATTTTTTACATTTTCTCAGCTCCAGATTCTTTAATAAGTTTAGTCATGTTTTGATGCCGGGTATTTTGCTGCGTATTATCACTGATTTGAATTGGTTTTGTCATTTCATTGTTGAAGAGTTGATTTTATTGAAGATTATGAGAGCGGGTAAAGTAAAAAGCGTATTTTCTTTAAAAATATTCTTGCAAGAAACATCTTTGCTCAATCATCTGTCATCTATCTATATGGTGGTTTGATATATTCACAGTGCAATGAAATGATCGTCTGAAGATCGAATGTAATAATTTAGATTAGAGGATAATACAACATGCGATGCGATGGCGATGGCTATTGCACGCAGTATTATACACTGGAATATCACTGAAAAAAAAGCGATAGTCACAATACCAGAATCTAGTCATATCACCAGAAGCACAACTATATATGTGAACGACAAAAAGTCTAGTACTTTGACCAGAAAATTCTGGTGTTAATACCAGAACATGGTCGTAGAACTAAAATTTCCTAAATAGTTTCAAGAACTTTGGTACAAACACTATGATTCTGGTAATTGTACACTGAAAAAAATAAATAGTTAAGAAAGTACAGAACAAAATGAGTTGCTAAATTAACCTATAATTTTGTTAAATTAACAATTCAAATGCTAAATCAGCAATTCATTTTGTTAGCTTAACAACTAATTTTCCCAACCGGCAAATCAAATAGTAAAAATAACAATTTTTATGATGGAATAACAAATTAGTAAGTAAAATCAGCAATTTATTTTGCTGATATAACAAGCTGAATTGTTAAATCAACTAATTGGGTTAAGTTCTGTATTTTTTAACTATTTAAAATTGCTAGATTGACAATGTCTATTTTGTTAAAAGAACACCATTATGAGGTTGATTTAACAACTATTTTTGTAAACTCAACAAATAAATTGTTAACTTAACAGAAAACCCTGGTTGATTTAGCAACTTTCAATTTTTTTAAATCAGCAAATTTCGAATTGTTGCTTTAACATTTGATTTTTTTCAGTGAAGATCGAATATAGTAATTTAGATTAGAGGTTAATACCACATGCGATGCAATAGCTATTGCACAGTATCACAGTATCATACGCTGAAAATACACCGAAAAAAAGCGATAGTCACAATACCAGGATCTAGTCATATTACCAGAAGCACAACTATATGTGAACGACAAAAAGTCTAGTACTTTGCCCATAAAATTCTCGTGTTAATACCAGAACATGGTCTTGGAACTAAAATTTCCTAAATAATTTCAAGAACTGTGGTACAAACACTGTAATTCTGGTAATTGTACTATCCCTTACATCGATTCACGTATTGGCATGATTCTGGTAATCTTTTTTTTTTTCAGCGTAGGATCATGTGATGGCGATGTACTCAATGAAACGGACTTGCGGGCAAAACTAATTCGCACGGAAAAAAAAAGATTAGTGAAAATAACCATACGGATACCTGATTTTGCCACCTGCTAGATGTTATGGTAAACTTGACCAGGAGTATGGTAAATTTACCAATACTTTGAGTAAATTCGACATGCAATCAGGTAACATCACCTAGTACCTAGTCAAAACATAGTATACTTCTGGTTAACATTACAATAACATCTAGCAGGTGCCAAAATCAGGTATCCGTATGGTTATTTTCATCATAGTTTTTTTCCGTGCGGAACTATAAGTCATCGAAGATTTTCCGGCTGGAATACAACCAAATCATCCAAGTAGTCTGTCAAGCAACTTTATGATTGATCATATCAGTTGCTTTGTTTGGTGGCATGGAAACCACAGTGGTATTTGAACTGAGGGATATGAAAATTTTAAAACAAGAACACGACGATTCATCAGCCATTGTACTGTAATTTTTCAACTGTTCCATTGCTCAAAACAAAACCACTGAATTTTTTTTCCCTTCTTTTTTTTTCAGTTTCCACCAAGCAGTAACCCTGCTTGGAGGGAGTTTATTTTATACTTAATTTACATAGAAAAAATAATACATATCTGAATAGGCAAACCCAGTCAGGGGTTTACTGCCCTGACTTAAATTCTAGTAATATTATCAGAAGCACAATGGTATGTGAACCACAGAAAGTCTAGTACTTTGACCAGAATTTGCTGGTGTTAATTCCAGAATATGGTCATAGAACTAGAATTTCCTGAAAATTGTCCAGAGCTATGGTACAAACACTAGAATTCAGGTAATTTTACCTTCCCTTACATCGGTTCACATATCTTCACGCTTCTGGTAATCTTTTTTTTCAGTGTGATTGGAAATCATTTTCCTTAATTTTTCATCGTAAAAATTCCTCGCATTTTAACATTCTTTTTAGTGAAGTCTGCCGATATGGGTCAATTATTCTGCATAAAAAAAAATTGTAAAATTAGTGCAAAAAACCAATCATGCTCTTTTAATATTGTCTTCATCGTTTAAAGTTGCGACTTTCTAAGTGAATTTTAAGGGCTCTTAGTGTGTTACTTAATTACTTCTTAGTGTTATACTTTACCACTTGGTGTGTTACTTCACTACCATGCAGCGGGGGGCAAGAGAGGGCACTTGCCCCCCCCTGGAATTCAAAAAAGGTCAAAATTTCTCGGTTAAAAATGAAAGGAAAAAAGTAAATGCATTGTGAATCAAATGAGCATTAGTTAACAAACTTCAATATTTGTTTATTTTGTAATTTTAACTAATTTTTTGCAAGGTTTAGTAGAATTAAACATTTTATCATCTGTCGCCCCTTCATTAATTATATCAAACATGTCAAAATTGTTATTATTATTTGATACACCTACCATGACTTAATAATTGTACACCATTTGGCTGGAAAAAAAGAAAAAAAGTGTTCTCTTCCTCCCCCCGCCCGGGGGGGGGGGTCTCCTAAACCTTCCTTATTTGAGGTTCAAAAATTTTGTCCCCCCCCCCTTGGAAATTTTTCTGCGGGCGCTCATGTTCACTACTATTGTAGTTTGTAAAGTATACCCATTTGGTTGCCAAGACTCAAGGTGGAAACGACATTTTCGAACACCCCGTATAGCATTGTACCTTTTAAATACTTCGAGTGTATGCATATCTTCAGAGTTTAGGATGTTGATTTTTGGTGGAGAGAGATGCCGTCGTATCGAAGGTAATTCACCCCCTTCGATGTTAGCTTCGATCCTTCGATTCCCTGGCTTCGAGCGTGATGCGCGCGCATATTAAAAAAAAATCGCCCTCTGGATATGTTATTGCATTAATGAGACGTATGTAAAATAGGTCAGGAATGCAATGCGTCGTGTCTTCTCTCTTCTTTGACTTCCTTTTTTTTTTTTTTTTTTTTTTTTTTTTTTTTCAAATTATGAAGTCGCTGGAAAGATTTGATTCTATTCTTTTCTTTCGTTCGGTTAAGACTGAGGATTCAAATTCGGTCTCTCATTCGACAGATTAGCGAGTCGTCTGTTCAGTCTCTATGCGTTGGAATTAACATAGTGATAGATTTTGAAGTCAAGCGTGGCCCCACGAAGAGACTCACTGGCGACTCGTGCAATTTGACAACGATGTTTTTCCTCCATTTGACGGGATGTCTAACAATCGAATGCTGGTGAAGCACTGCTTCACTATCGATTCGATTATTTTACATGTAATCAAATGGAGGAAAAACATTGTTGCCAAATAGCACGAGCCGCCACTGCGAAGAGTTCTATGTGCATCAGTGGCGTTGCCAGGAATTTTTCTGGGGGGGGGGGGGGGGAGTCCGAGGTCCGAAAATTGTCAAGGGGGGGGGGCGGGGGGTCCAGACCCCCTGGACCCCCCCCCCCCTGGCTACGCCACTGATGTGCATTTGATGAAGAAAGCAGTTTGGCTACGTTGCATTTTGTCAATTTAACCGGTTTTTATACGTACAGTCAACGAATTAAATCATGTCAGTCGATGCCTTAGATATTGGTGTAGGTAGGCAACCTGCAAGACTTAACACAATGAATTGAAGCAGTGGCGCGTGTGGCCTACCTTGCCAAAATTTAAGGAGTCTATTTTGACATTATTTAATTCGTTGACTGTACCTAACGTCAAAACGGTCGTATAACCACCAAAAAAGTAATTATAGGGATGAATAGAGGCAGATAGGGATTTGAAATAAATGTAGAAATTATGCTTAACGGGTTGTGTTTACCCTCTGATTTTTTTCATATATACTCGATCTATACAGGGTGTAACAAAACTATATACATTAATTTTCAGGGCGTATTTTAGAGTTAAAAATAAGACCTTTTTCCCCATAAACATGGGTCCGAAATTGTAGTCTTTTCGAGTTATTTGCAAAGTTTCCGGAAACAAATTGAAAAATTGTCATACCTCCCTCGTGAATTGTTCTAAATGTTCGTGAATAGATACTCTGGTGTAATTTTAGGCGCTCTTGCCGATTTTGGCTGTGACAATACTGTATGCAAAAATTTGAGGGAGGCTTTGGGGGTTTTTCTTGATTTTTCTCACTTCTTTTGGCCAAATTGTGTGAAAACATGCTTTCGGTTTTATTAGACCCAAAAACGATTTGCATTATTCAAAAGTTCGTAAAAAAATATGCATTTTCGGTCCTTACAAGTTTTTCTATTTCGCTTACAATTTCCGAGAAAATCGTCCCTGAAGTTGGATAAAACAAGCCCTGAAAATTAATGTATTTAGTTTTATTACAATCTGAATAGATTCAATGCAAAAAGATCTCATGGATGATGGATCAGTTGAGGAGTATAACAATGGCTTATAGAAATCCTCAAATTAGTATAATCTTTGCTCGAAGCGGGTGAATCAACGAAGTGGTGTAGAATGCTATTAAACATCCCAAAATGGCAGCACTGAATTTGAACGTAAGATTCGATTGCCCATCTTTTATCCATGGCAAAAAAAAAAAAAAAAAAAAAACCTTGCAAAAGCTCGATTCAGTTCAGATGCACCCGAGAGGTGCCTCAAGCCGCCGCGGCGCGGCGCGGACGCGCTGGCCGCTTCCGTGCATGCCAGCCATTTGTCGTAAACCACAGCAATAACCTCCTCAATCTAGATAAGTATTAACTATAGCAATACTCATATACATGGTCATAATACCCCCAACACTGCAAACATATATAATCTCGGCTATCACTCAATGCTCGCAAAACGGGCTTAACAACGATGATGGGTAAGGGGGGGAGACTATAAAAATCCGATCTCAATTTAATTATCCCATTAAATTATCCATCGTCCTAATCATCAAAAATGCGCGTCCGAAACCAAGCTTCGTCCCCATAATTCCTGTGCAATAAGTCATTTCAACGGGTGACCTTTTTTTTCTAATTTAAGAGCATTTCAATTTCGAATTCTACAGGTTTCGCGACTCCGTCCGCGCTTTGGTCCAAGTAAGTAACCTTAAAAGAACGAAATGCCTGAATCCTTAATTGATTTAAATACTCATATTTATTCGGTTTTTAGTACCCCCTATCTCTTCTTTTATACTGTCGCGGAATACTTCTCTTATGTTTTTTTTTTTTTTTTTTTTTTTTTCTTTTTTCTTTTGCTGCTCTTTATTTGTGTTATAAATCAGGCTTTATGACAGACGCCATTCCAGTTCTAATTTAAAGCGAAATTAACAGGTTCGGAAAGGTGGCGGACGGCCAGGGGGGAGAGGCCATTGTTTTATTCAACTGTCCAAGTCGAATGCATTGATTTCTCGATTCCTTTCCTTGTTTAGACGTATCACAATCTTCGCCGCGCAGAGAATCGGAAATGTTGATTTTACTGAAACCTTGAGGACTGTTTCTGAAAGTAGGTCGTAGGATCATAGATCGATTGATAAAAGCTTAAAGTTCCAAAACATAAGCTTGGTCGTTGTGATTCTTCAATCCCCATCATGACGTAACTTTCAAGTTGATTTGTCTTTGAATCTCACTAAACAAAGCTCGCACACACAGGGATGCCCAGAAAAATGTGAAGTCCTTTGGACATTGGCTTTTTTTTTTTTTTTTTTTTTTTTTTTTTTTTTTTAATATTTTGAATGACGTCTACACCCTTTGGTGTTTGACCCCCTCGGAATCGCAAGAAGTAGCAACACACGAGTGATAGTTTTCATTGGCAATTCCACTGACACGCATGTACCTACTGGGTCTTTTGCAAACTTTTACCACAGCGTTTTGAAGGATTAATTTCTACGTAGAATCCCGTGTTTACATTGAAGCCATTGAAATTATTAAAAATCCTTTCACAAGCTCAATAAATGCGTCTAACAAAATTCACCGATGAGCGGGTGACAGTGGGAGTCCCATCTAAGCGTAACCAGTTTATGAGTTAATTTTGGAGCTTTTTGTAACGTCAGTATGAAGTAATTTTACCCTATCTACCCTTGACCCTCATTACTGATGTATAGCAAACTTTTCAACAGACCCATTTAACCACCTGAATATCAACGTAGTAGTTCGTCCATTTAAAGTCATGAAAAAGATCGAACTATCGGTTGTTCGGTGAACACCCTCGGATTCGACCTTTTTCAATGAGTTTAAAGTGACACGATTCAACGTTGCCAAATTGCACACTACGCCACACGGAGAAAAATTTATATTTGGGGCTACCAGAAATACCTCTTCTTCATTCGCCAATCCTTAACTAGATTTCTGGTAATATTCAAAATACATTTTTCGTTGAATCCAGCAATATCTTCACAGATACCAGAATTTACATTTAACTACCTATTCCGTAGAAGTAATTCTGGTAGCTCCTAGTATAAATTTTTCTCCGTGCATTTCACTGGAGGAAATGATCTATACATTACTTTTTGTTCAAGGAAACGAAGAAAAATGCGTCATTGCTTCAGTTATGTGAACTGAAGATTCGGTCAATCACTGGACGTTTTCGGTTGCAGAAACCAAAATGTTCGGTCATGAGTACCGAATATTTTATAAGAAGTATGTACCGAAAATTTTCCTAAGTGTAACCCAAATTTTGCCTCTACCGAAGTCTCCGGTACTCTTAATGAAGTATTCAGTACTCGCGACCAAACATTTTGGTCTCTGCAACCGAAATTTCGATGATCAATAATTACCGAAGTTTTTTTTCTCCGTTGAATTTTGAAATATCAATCCACTGTGCGTAGGTCTCTGTTCAATACATCTCGACAAAATTTTCGGATGCTTGGAAGTCGTCACGGCCATTAGAAAGTGTCGCAAGACCGATAATTTTCTTGTCGAATAGGAGGTGCCCACAAGATCAGGTCTGAGGTTATGCAAAATATTCCGCGAGGAAGAATCATGGCTCGATTGGGACCAAAATATCTGCCCCCAAAAATCTCCGACACGCGGGCTCGAAACCAATCGACTTATCACTATACTAGAGTTTTATTCATTTGGAGTGTTGAATTCACGGGCGACACGTGGAGTCTGGCAGCGTTGAATTTTGCCCAACTAAGCGCATGAAAGAGGTCGACCTATTGGAGGTGCACAGTGAACTCCCTCGAATCGATATTTTGCAAGGGTTTAAATGGACAAAATGCAACGTTGCCAAATTACAAACGACGCCACTGGCTGCACCGGTGAAGAAGATATTACTTTGAAAAAAGAAAAAGAAAAAAAAAAGATTACTAGAAGCATGACAACGTGTGAATCTATGTAAGGGATAGTACCAGTGTTGCCAGATTGGTGTGAAAAAGCCGTACGTTTTACATTGATTTAAATGGGGGATGATACGGCTTTTTACCCTCGATCTGGCAACACTGGATAGTACAGTGGGGCTCATGCGAACTTTTGCTACACGGGATTGAAGTGTTGTTTCTTGCATAAAAACATGTAAAAACGACGATGAGTACACTAAAAAATCACGAAATTCACTCTCAGAATCGAGCTTAATGGCGGATAGACGCAGGTATCATTGGAGATTTCTATCTGAATTGAGACATATACCTTTGTGTTACCAAATAACAAGTGACATATTAGATAGGAGTCTCCCATGATACCTGCGTCGAACCGCCATTACGTACGATCTACGATATTGCCTTTTAAGTAGTTATATATATATAGGTTTATTACTGAATTTTAGACTTTTTCAGTGTGATTTTCGTGATTTTTGCTGGTTCTTACATCAGAACGGACTATTCATTTGTTCACAGCAAAAGTTTGCAAGAGCCCCATTACTGGAATTCTAGTTTTTGTAGATATCATAGTTCTTGAAATTTTTTAGCAAATTCTAGTTCTATGACCTTATTCTGGTATTAAATCCAGAATTTTCTGGTCAAAGTACTGGACTTTCTGTCGTCCACATATCGTTGTGCTTCTGGTAATATGAGTAGAATCTGGTATTATGACTATCGCTTTTTTTCAGTGATACGGAGAACAATAATTTCAATGTTTATCTAGAAACTATGTGGAGTCCCTATCAGTGGCGGCTGGTGCAATGTGGCTGCAACGGATTCTTTCATTTTAAACCTTCGTAAAATAATCGTTATTTGGGTGATTCGCCGAATTCCTGATAAATCGATACTATTGCATTGATTCAATTCGCCAAATAACACGAGCCACCCACTAGTCCCTAAATTTAGAGGGTTAATAAGACAAGTGTTTTTTACATGCAGATTTCAGAGGGCCGTTAGTGTTGGTCCAAAACAAAGATTATGGTGCCGTAGAATTTCTATTGGTGTAATCTACCACTGCCTTTGCTGATCGACATCTATTTACACTTTTAAAGAGTCTTTTGGGCATTATTAACATTCTTGAGGTGTATCATATAAATAGAACTAACAGCTTCATTGACTTCATTGCCATTCAGAAGATCAATGCATAAAGAGAAGTGAAAAGTGAAAAGTTTAGAACAGGTCAGGATCATATTAATCAAAGGAATTCCTTTTCCTTGGATTTGAATGCGCTTTTGAACTGTTCAACACTTTTCACTTGTCTCTATGCATTTATCTTCTGAATGGCTTATTCGTTGCTTTTCTTTTTCTTCTGCATCATTCTTGTTGTTTGTGGTTGTTTTACGATGCAGTTATAATTTCCACCTTCCAGAGGCGGCTCGTGCGATATGGCAAAAATGTTATCCCTCCATTTGATTCTATGTAAAACAATCGATTCGAAAGTGAAGCAGCACTTCACCAGCAATCGATTGTTAAACATAGATTCAAATGGAGGGAAGACATTGTTGCCAGATGGCACGAGCCTCCACATCCACCTTCTTCTCTCTTTCTCACTAAAGATGACACTGACAATACTAACATGGTTTGCGGAGCCCTGAAAAGTCCTTGAATATCCTTGATTTTTGTTTTCATTTTTCATTTACTTGAATATCATTGAATTTTGACAAGGTTTCCAAATTTACCTGAAAATCTTTGAGGACGACCGGCCAGTTCGTCAGCTCGCAATTTTGTTGATCATTTTATTTGCGTGTCTGAGGAATTTGGTGTCGTTTCGGTTGCAAAGTCGAGGAAAAGATTGTAGGAGTTAGCAGGAACTTTTTTTCTTTCTTTTATTTTTATTCCCTACTCTTTTCCTCTAGTTAGTGGTTTAGTGCACCCTTAAGTGAAAATCATCATGAGTTTTTCCGCCTCCGAAAATTTTTATGAAAAATGACTACGATTTGCCTTGTTGGAAGTCCTTGAAAACCCGTGAGAACTCCTTATAAAAAGTCCTTGAAAATCCTGAATTCTTTTTTTTTCTTTTTTCTTTTTTTAAATATTTCATGGACCATGCTGACTATAAGTGCCAAAAGGCCTTAGGTATGTTTTTAATCTAATAAAAGAAAATTCCTCTCAAAATGCACATCGTATTGGCTGATTTATTTAATTTTTCTTAGATACAGTTTTAAATGGAGAAAATATCGATACATCGCAATTCGAAATGCGTCTGAAATATCGGAAGAATACGAGTCGAGAATGTTCGTGTAAATTACCCGTCATTTAGCGGGATCTATTTGCGTATGATAATAATAATCGGAAGAATCATCTCATCTCGCGAGAGGAAGGAAGGGATTGAGAGAGGGCGAGAGGAATGGAGGAGGGGGGACAGCAAGTTCGATTAATCCCTCGGACTTTGCGAGGGGATCTGGAGCAAGGGACTCTCTTCCCCTCCTCCTCTTCAATCGGATATCCCTCTCATCCCTTTTCCTCGCCGCGCGGTGAGAGAGAGAGAGAGAGAGAGAGAGAGAGAGAGAGAGAGAGAGAGAAAAGAGTTAAGGATCCCATCACCTTCACACCATCCAACATCCACCACCGCTGCTCCTGCTGTCTTGACGCCCTCCTTGTTTTTCTTTTTTTTTTTCCTTCTCCTCAGTTTCTGATTTGAATATATTGTACACGGAGATAGACGCAGATAGAAGGAATCATTCGGAATCCCTGTTAATATGCATTATTTAAATTGGCCTTTGATTTATATGGGAATCAAAGTCGGATCATCTCTGCTGCGGCTCATGGCTCACCTCTCTCTCTCTCTCTCTCTCTCTCTCTCTCTCTCTCTCTCTCTCTCTCTCTCTCTCTCTCTCTCTCTCTCTCTCTCTCTCTCTCTCTCTCTCTCTCTCTCTCTCTCTCTCTCTCTCTCTCTCTCTCTCTCTCTCTCTCTCTCCGAAGCTGAGCCGTAGATACGAAGGACCAAAGGAGCGAAAGCGATCTTTCGTGCATTATGATGGAAGTATAAACGCACTCGAACGCTAAGACTCGCAACCCAGGATTTAGTCAATGCAAGTCAATCAATGTGTATAAGTCCTGCAATTATAAGTCAAACCAGGCAATTAATCTAATGTATAGGCAAAAAGTTTGTTTCGAAGTGAGTCTGTTTCAAACTTTTGCTATGGATGTAGAGTGGGACTATTTTGTTGTCAAATGACTTGGAAATAACTCCGTTGCAGTTCGGCTATTATTATAAATCAAATCAGTTTTATTACTGATCTGTCTTCATTTTGCAGTTTGCACTTACCGACGATTAAAGTAATTTTATTGGGCATCAAAAACAAACTCCCGCAGAATTTAATTGCTGCTCGCATCTAAGACAATACGGAACGATGAATGTTCTCGTTAATTTTTTTTCCTGCGTTTTATAAATAAAGTGGGAAAATTTTTGTATCATTAGTAATGTGCCGTTACATTCTCGAAGATTAAGCATCCATCAGGTGTGCCCTTATTTTAAGAAATCGGTTTTCAGATTCAATTACGATTTCTACGAAAGAGCAGACCTTGTGTTTTCTTGGGCTTTTATCCCGAAAACACCTCAATAATTACTAAGGTCGAAGTGAATTGAGTAAGCTTTGCTTGAGCTTGTTTCAGGGGCATCTCGTCTTGTGAGACTTGAGAGGCAACAGTGAGCCACCGCCTCACATTTTTTTCATGGAGGAGAAAAGAAAAAAAATGACAAATATAACGTAAAAAGGTTCAAAAGGTTATTTTTGTGTATTTTTTGTGAAGAAAACATTATTTCGTCAGGAAGTTTCTGTGGGGTACGTTTCATAACAAAACAATCCTATATAAGCACCTCTCATTTTTGACGCCTCACCTATCTATATGCACGAGCCGACAGTGATTTCACTTATACCTAAGTTATTTGTCCATACTTTCTGGCAAGCCTGGGGATTTCAATTGATCAATACTATATTTAGACTTTTATTACGTTACTTTAAGATTTCGAAAAAATTCACTTTCGAAAGACTGCATTGGATCCTGGCATCGCACTATAATGTGAGATCAAAGAAGATTGGCCAAAAATCGGGGCAAAAAAGCAGTGGCGGCTCGTGCAATATGGCAACAATGTCATCCCTCCGTTTGATTGTATGTAAAACAATCGATTCAAAAGTGAAGCAGCGCTTCACCAGCAATCGATTGTCAAACATAGATTCAAATGGAGAGAAGACATTGTTGCCAGATGGCACGAGCCGCCACTGCAAAAAAGTGATAAAAATCGTCATTTTTGACCATTTAAGCTTAATTTCAAACTTTACAGTGACATTTGAAGGTTTAAATTGCCTATTAATAGAGCTTTCTGTGATTGACATTGGTCTTCAAAATTGATAAATGATAAATTGATAAGAAATTTGTTTCTGATTGTTGGCCTTTTTTTACGATCTCAGATCATAGTGATCGTATAACCAAAAGTCATCAGAATTTTCTTTCACGGTGTGCATTCACAGAACAAACGCTTTGGGAGCGTTGAAAAAACCTTTGGTAGAAAAATAACCCAGGAAAAGACCTCAGTAGTGCTAACCAAAGATTGTGTTCACCTTACAAGAGAGATTTTGCCGGGTAAATCAAACATGTTGGTTGGCTCAACAGCTCAACTGTGAAGTCGTTTACTTACTGGGTCATTTTTCTACCAAAGGTTTTGTCAGCGCTACCAAAGAGTTATTTTCTGTTTTTTTTTCTGTGTAAGTATACTTTTTACATGCGCGCACGTCGAAGATTTTTCAGCATCCCAAACTGGTTAGGCTAGTTTAGGTATTACTTTTCGGGTTTAGAAAAAAATCACCTCCGTAAGGCTGCATCTGGATTATGGCATCGTATGTAAAATCATCAGAATTTCACACAGAAAATACAGAGAAAAACACTTTGGTAGCGCTGACAAAGTCTTTGGTAGAAAAATGATCCAGCAAAAGACTTTGGTTGCGCCAGTCAAATTTTTGGTTCATCCAGCGAAACCTCTTCAGTTAGGCGTACCAAACATTTGGTTAGATCTACTATAAAGTCTTTTGCTGGGTCATTTTTCTACCAAAGGTGTTTTCAGCCCTATACCGAAAGTGCTCTCTTTGTTTTTTTCTGTGCAGTTCATGATTTGTAATTTTTACTAGCACAGACATCTATTCTGCGAACATCTATTTAGCGTCCCACCATCTGACAAACACACGACCTGAAGAATAAATATCACCAAAACATCCCGATTGATATGAGAGGGGGAAAACATTGAGCAGAGCCCGCGGGATGGGTAACAAGATCTGGGAATTAAACGGCATAATGACCCCGCGTCAACAAAAGGCGAAGTCGATCATCATTGTAAATCAGCTACAAAACCGTGTTTCAAGTACATCGGGGCATCATCGGGGATGAAATTCTAGAGTGTGCGAAAAAATGAGTAAATATTGCGGGTTGTTAAGAATCGACGGAACGTCAACAATCCGAAGAAGAGAAAAGAGAACCGATCGATGTTTATGGTAATATTTCGTCAATAAAAAAGGTATCGGGAGAGAAATATAAAAAAAAAAGGTTCGATTCCGGAAGGCGACAGACGTGTGACTGCCGCATCTTCCTCTTCTTTTTTTTACAAGGTTTATCGAATTTAAAAAATAATAAAAAAATACAAGAAACAAGCCGGTGATTGATAATTTTTTCTTTCCACTTGCAAACGCTGCTTCTCTCTCTTCAGGCAAGCAAGTACCGAAAGAGGAGAGGAGTAAAGAGAGAAAGGGTTTAAGGATCGCACGCATTTGCTATGCAAAGATTATCGGAAAAGGTTTTAATCTATGCAAGGCGTATTCAAATTAGTACCGCGCTCAGTCAGAGAGGGGGAGGGCCCCCTTACAATCACTCTATGCGTACTACTACTCCGTATACACTCAATGCTCGGAAGGAAATCAGCGACCTCATTCCTTTTTTTTTTTATTGTTATTATTTTTTGGAGAGGTAGTTTTTCGGGTGTTATGCATCGCCTCCACTTTGCATTGCTAGTAGTTCCCATGGCTTTGCCCACTGCCACCTCCTCCTCAGTGTGCTGTTTTTTTATTTATTCCGTCCTCCCAACGCGATCAATTTATTGTAATGTATTCAAATTTATTTACGGCCCTTGTCAATACCGCGCGAGGACCGCGATAAAATACTTAAATACCAAAATATGTCATTTTTCTCTTCTCTTCTTTTCTTCGGAGGTCCCAAAACATACTTCACATAGAGTGCCATTATTGGCACTAAAGCTTTTCTCATTTTAATTTCGGTCTCTTGAAAAAAAAGAAGGAGAGAAGATTGTTTCTTTTTCTATGTTATATTGGACTGCCCCGGATTTGAGGTTCCTTAGGCTTCTTCGGAAACCCCTTTCGTTTTTAATCCTGACCCCGCAGCATCCCTCAACTTATTAGAATATGTGAGTCGCTTGTATATGTATCGGGAGTATGTATGATGTATAATAAGCGAAGTATGAATGCTTTCTGTCGTGATGCATTACGTGCCAAATGAACCCACTTCCGCATTTTATGTACAGATGCAGTTTTCGAGAGAGTTTGAGTGCCGGAAACGAAGCGGAGCGGTTGTTAGCATTGCATTAAATTTAATATAATCTACTTATTAAACGGCCGTTCTCTTACAATCTGCCCGAGAGCTGGAGAGTGGAGTTGGATGTTGTGGACTTGGTTCGAGTTTATATTTGACTTCCTTTTTGCTTTTGAGGCCTCCGCGGATATTCACGCGATCTCAAAGAGAGAGCCACGGAGAGGACCTGTGGCGTCGAGTGTAATCTGGCAACGCTGTATTTTGTTCATTTAAACCCACGAAAAAGGTCGAACTATTGGAGGTGTATAGTGCTTTTGAGGCCTCCGCGGATATTCACGCGATCTTAAAGAGAGCAGTGGCGTAGCGTGCAATTTGGCAACGTTGTAATATGTCCATTAAAACCCATTAAAAAGATCGAACAATAGGGTGTTCGGTGAACACCTTCGCATTCGACCTTTTACATGGGTTTAAATGGACACAATGCACGTTGCCAAATTGCACGCTACGCCACTGAAAGAGAGAGCTACGGAGAGGGCCTGTGGCGTCTCGTGCAATCTGGCAACGCTGTATTTTGTCCATTGAAACGCACGAAAAAGGTCGAACTATTGGAGGTGCACAATGAGCCCCCTCAAATCGCTATTTTTCATGGGTTTGAATCGGAAAATTGTAACTTTGGCAGATTAAAGTACGGTGGTGGCGCGGCTTGTGCAATGCGCGGCAACAACGTAGTCTCTCCATTTAAACTTGGGTAAAACAATCGATCTATAGGAGGTGCAATTGCACCCCCCGCCCCCTATACCCTTATGATATCGATACTTTTGCATAGTTTAATTGGCAAAGAAACATAGTTACCAATTTACCATGACCGATTAAATTCCATGACCAAAATTCCGGGGCTCATTTTTATTTTCCCATAAAGTCATATGGTATTCTGTGGGTAATTCGTGGAATTTCGTAAGATTTTTCATTTGATTTCTTGGATTTTCATGCAAGGCCCACGGAATTTTGGTCTTGGAAGCTTTATGGGATTTTTTTCGCCAGGGTGAGGGCGATGCTACTCGGAGAAAAAAATCGTTTTTAATTCCAATCGAACGTTCTGGTAATTCAAGAAAAATAAAGAGAATTAGTATCTTTGAAGGGATTTTGTTTTATTTCATATATTTAATGATACGTTCCGTATAATTGCAACTAAAGAGCTATTTCTTTGTAGTGCGTTCTGTTCTTGTGAGTCGATATATGTAGAGGTCGTTTCACGAAAGTTGGCCGATGACAGATGGGTTTGTTTACATGCGCAGAGACGATTTTGCGTTTTTGCGCATGTGCAAGAGGCCAACACGTCTTTGAGCAACGAGCCACATGATCTGTCATCGGCCTTCTCTCGTGAAATGAGCTCTAAGATATTGGTGTTTACTTGGTGATACCGGTACGTGATTGATTTGGATTCGACTTATCATTGAAACTATCAAACTAGCGTCTAGGATTATCCAATTTTAACATCCTTAGGGTGCAATTCTGAGACTTTATACTTGAGACCTACTTGCATTGACTCGTCTTAAGAAAAATGCTCAAGTCGTTTTGTTTCAAGGCATAGTGGCAGACCTAGAAATCTTTCAAGAAGGGGGAGGGGGGTTGGGGGGGGGGGGGGGGTTAAAAACTTGAAGGATCGCGAAACTATATGATGGTAGATGGTGTACACGGAGATAAAAATTTCGGTTCTTATGGAACACCGAGGGTGTTTGGTTCCAGTAACCGAAGTTTTCAGTCGTGAGTACCGAACTTCAGTTAGGAGTACCGAAGTGGCTCAGTAGGAACGAAACGTGAGTCATAGTATTAGTCACACTTACCGAAACCTTCTGTACTCCTAACTGCAAGTTCGGTACCCACAACCGAAAACTATGGTTACTGTAACCGAACACCTCTGTGTTTCATATATGAACCGAAGTTCAGTTCTTATAACCGATTTTTTTTTCTCCGTGTACATGCACCAATCACGCTTTTACAATTTTAAGCTATTTAAATTTTAAAATTTAATTACTAATATCATGATAATTAAAACTATAATTAATGTGTTTATGTCATTTGTTGTTATTACAAACATTTTAACCAGATGTTCACTTGTGGGGTACTTTGAGCATCCAATTTGATCGTCCGTAGAGGGAATGTCATTCGGTTATTTTTAACTTTGTTCTTGCGAATGAGGTGCAAGAATGTCTGTGAAAGCAGCGCAAAAAAAAAAAAAAAAAAAAAAAAAAAAAAGATACAACCGAACATGGTGATTGATGGTGAATCACATCAGTTTGATTTGACAACGCTCGATGGTCGATGAGCATCGTGGCGTATCTGAGTGCGTCAATACCCGCCATTCTGCGGCAGTTCTACGGCTGTTTATTCGGCGACCGAATAAGATCAAACCCGAAAAAAAAAAAAAAAATGTGTATCTTGTATCAGGTCTCTCTATACTCCATTCCACTTAACTCCATTTATTTTCTCTCATTCCTCCTCCCCCTCCCCCCTCTTGTTCCTCCATTCTGATCTTCCATTTTCGATGGCGCGGTGATGACGATACGAAAGACGACATATTCGGCGTGTCCGAATCGGGGCGGTCTCCGATCTCCAAAGTCCATAAAACATGAGATATGCTCTTTCCAAGAGATCAGCATTCGATTTCCAATATAAATTTCTTTCGAACGATCACACCTCACGTTTCACGAACTATGCCTTCCTGAGGCCGACTTAATTTCTGACAGATTTATCGATACATTTTCGACATCGTAACTCATACTCGGGCCACCATAAATCTTGGGAACTAGTCCACTGTTGGTTCTTTATTTGAGGCGGTGGGGATTTGATCTCCATCACCTGTTTTTTTATACAGCGACGAATGTCAACGGAAATCGAAGGATTCGGGCGCGTTGAGTGGTTCGCGATCGCGGTTGGTTCCTTCCTTGGCACGGCGCGGCGCGGCGCGTTCCCCTGTCAGTCCGCGGATTCTCTGATGATGGTCCTGCGGTCCGGTCTGGTTGACCCTTTATATACTCTATACAGGATGATTCAAAACCCCAAAAAAAAAAATGCAGAGCGTATTCTAGAGGTGGAAATAATAATTTTTTCTGTGATCTACATCGGTTTTTTTTGTTTGTTTGTTTTTTTTCCCCCTTTAGATGATTCCAGGGTCGTTCTAGTTCTAACCGTGGACACCACGTCTCGCTGCTCATAAGCTCAACAGTTTTTGGAAAAAATTGATTAATTTACGTGAAAAGTAACGTTAGCACCTGCGAGCATACTTCCGGAAGATACCCTGAAAGTTTCAAGTTGACATATACTCATATAAACAGAGCCGAGAATTATGAAATACAAAAATTCCCATAAACCTTAATGAGGGCGAGTGAGCAGATAGACATATTTATCACTCGCACTCATTTTAAGCTTATGGCGAAATGAATTTCATGCATTCATCCCTGGTAAAAGTGTTCCATGAATTTCCATGACCAAAATTCCGTGGGCAAATATTATTTTTCCATAAAATTTCATGGAATTCCGTGGGCAAAATATCATTTTTCCATAACATTTCATGAAGTTCCGTGGGTCGTTCATGGAACTCCATAATCTTTTCCATGTTAATTTCATGGAAAAATAATATTTGCCCACGGAATTTTAGTCATAGAAATTCATGGAACAGTTTTACCAGGGATGCATTACGCCTTTAATTATAAAGCAATTTTGCTCCTTTTGGACTTAAAAACTCCATAAAAACGTTACGAAGGTGCTGGTGTTCCTCGGAATTTTCGTTTTTTGTTATATTTTCAATTTAAAATGTCCAACAACAAGACACTAACCAAAAATGACTAGTGGCGCCATCCATCGAATTGAAATCTTGGCAAGTTTTTGAATCACCCTGTGTATTTGTTCGTGTGTAATTTCTCTCGATTCAACCTGGTCGAAAAGAAAACCCGAAAACAGGTACCGATACCCTCTCGTTCTCGAACTCGATCACCCCGCGAGAGGTGCGCGTGCGCAGTGTTGCCAGATCGAGGGTAAAAAGCCGTATCGTCCCCATTTAAATCAATGTAAACCGTACGGCTTTTTCACCCCAATCTGGCAACACTGCGCGTGCGAGGGTCGCGGGCCTGCCCGGATCCACGAATTCACGCTGTCATCCACGATATTCGGTCCACTGCCCGAGTGACTGTATCGAGCGGTGTTGCAAAGTTGTCGAGCGAATCACATGTATACTACATATTACGCTTAAAAATTATGATATGAAAAAGTGGTGTCGGTAAAATTAGCAGTTGTGTAGCGTGCAATTTGGCAACGTTGCATTCCGTCCATTTAATTTGTAAGCTACGAATATACGGACGTTTAGTGGCCAAAAAGAACAAAACAATTAAAAATCATAAATTTTGAACTTCTCAGCTTAACCCTTTCAATACCGCGATTCGTTTCTGTGGCTATATCTGACTCACGCAATTTCAGTTTTTTATTCAAAATAATCGTGGTTCCAAATTATTAAAATTTTACTCGAGCGCCTTCAATCCATAGTGTATGCAAAATCAGCTCTGCGGTGTGGAAATATTTAACTACCCACTTAAATTGAGCGAAAGAACATGGATTTGTCTTCTCAACCTGGTCGTCGAAGGGTTACTTCTTAACTTTCCAGTGACACTTTTAGGTTTCAATCTTTCGTTACAAGTGTTTTCTGTGGTTAAAATTGGTCTTGAAAGTTTGTGAATGATAAATTGATGAGAAATTTGCTTTCTGAATTTTAGCCACTTTTTTGATGATCTCAGACCATTGTGCGTCGGACAAACACCGACCTAATGATTTGACATGAGAAGGGGACACTGCTTGCACTGAGAGAATTCTTCTTTTAATCCAAGGTGTATTTCTTCGTTTGTGTTAAAAAAAACTCCACATTGTGAAATATTGACTGAGGGGGAATTCCTTTAACCCAAGGAAAATGTCTGCTGCTACAAGTAAAATATTCCTCCTTTTTTGTGATAGTGATTCTCCTCCATGCAACAGAACTTTACTTCGCACGCAAGGAAAACTGTCACAAGTAAACGTGTTTCCTTATTTTTAAAGAAGTGCACAGAAAAAAATGGACGTGCTCCAGACACTTTCCGTGTTCTAGACACGAATGTACACACTACACACCAGTACGGGAACGAGTTCTGAGCGCAATCTATTTAGGTTGAGTTTGCGTCTGAAACGCATCCCGTCGTGTCCAGAACCTGAAATGTTTGTGCTCTGAGCACGTTACGTACTGGTGTGTATATTGATCGTGTCTGGAGCACATCCTTTTTTTCTGTGTGATTTCACACAGTGTGGTGTCAAATCAGAAGTTCCTCCGTTAATTAGAACCTACGAAAAATAGTCGAGATTGGGCTGTTCGATAGAACCTTCAAACTGTCGATTCATATCCGGGGCGAAGCGTGCTATCCTGCATATTGGGCAAAAAAATATTTTGTCCATTGGAACTCGTACAAAAGGTCGAATTCGATAGCCATATCTACTATCCCTTAGATAGTTCGATATTTGTCTTGTGTTTGAATGGAACAAATGGAATGTTGCCAGACTGCCACTGATACAGTAGTCGCACAAACAATGAATAGATTTAATTAAATCGGCGAAACCACCTCTGTGGGCACATTCGCATGTCTTGATGTTCAAGCGTAAACACAATACACATGATGATTAAATCGATTTATCTCTACGTATGCAGCCGTAGCCAGGAATTTGTCTTCCTCTCTCTCTTTGCCTATTTGAAAGCATGTGTTAGAAAAGGATAGAGACAGGGATCTTCACGTGACTTCAGTCCATGTTTCCGTCCTTTTCTAACTCATGCATTCAAAAGGGCAAAGAGAGAGAAATGACAAATTCCTGTGGCTACGGCTACTGGGTCCCAATTGGACGACCATACTACGCACCGAATGAACGAATGATTTGAAATGAAAAGGGCTCAGTGGCACAACTAGGATCCATTTATCTCCCTCGTTTTTCCAATTGAATGTATATAAGCTGGAAAAGGATAAAATAAGTGGATATTATGTCCTCATTTATCCTTGTCTACCATGCATGTCTGAATGGAGCAATGAAGAGAGACAGTGAATCGAAACTGCAGCGGCTTCGCTGGAAGAGTGGCAATATGCAATACATTCGCAACTTAGTTGCCACATTTGGTAGCAAATCACTAGATTATCCATTTAACCCTTTCTGTCATGAATTATGAAAGAAGTGTCACTGTAATCTGAAACCTATAACATTAAGTTGAACAAACTTTTCTCATATGATTTCATGTGTGAGTCAATTTTTCCGAATTTCCATAAGGCTCCATGTAAAATGTCGTCCCTTATAATGGACACTGTGACGGAAAGGGTTAAGAGTCTGTTCTATATGTTGGTATTTTGCATGTCTTTTAGCTACAGCTGTATGGAGCACAAATTCCCATGGATAGTTCAAAAAATCCATGGGCGAATCCAGCAATTTGTCTGTCTCTCTCCGCTCTCATTTGAACGCATTTGCATTGTGCGTTGGAAAAGGATAGCAGAGGGAGCCCGTCGTGTGACGTTAGACCCTACTTCTGTCCTTGTCTAACGCACTTATTCAAATGGAAAGAGAGGGAGGTAGACGAATTCCTGAATCCGCCCATGAAAAAATCCTACGGGCGCACTCTGAGAACCTCCGTCCTTCAACAATCATTCTGCATGGAGAAAAATGTCTCGTCAGAATTACGGAACGTAACCAATGAGCTATAACTTTAGAGTGGCAGCGGGCTGGTCCACCTTGTGCCACACAGGGCAGAAGGAATCCCGGGAAAAAGCGGAATTTGGACGGCAGATTCCAAGGTTTGAGGTTAAATTTTGTAGGTCGTTCGGAATTTGGCGGGAATTTGGACGGCAGATTCCAAGGTTTGAGGTTAAATTTTGAAGGCCGTTTCCGACGATGCCCGAGTTTGTTTACGAAACGACCGGAAACAACCTACAAAACTTAACCCCAAAATCGATTTTTACGGCAAGATGGCGGCGCCCTAGGTGACAACAATGAACCAGCGGAACGTTCCTTGATGTGCCACTCTAAAGTTACAGCTCATTGAACGTAACATGAATTATGGAATCAATGGTCGCCCGTATAGGGAGCAGTGGCGTACGCAGGATTTTTCTTGGGAGGGGCTCGCACTGATGAGCGTTTGACTGAAAATTGTTCCCCTCCCCTTCCCCTCCACCCCCAAAAATCGGAGGTCTGGGGGGGCTACCCCCTGCGTACGCCACTGATAGGGAGGCAGTGGAGGCTCAAACCCCCCACATTTTTGGCACGAGGGTTAAAAAAAAAAAAAATTAGACGAAGGAGGGAAAAATAATAAAAGAAAAAAGGTAAGAGAAAAAAGAAAAGTGAAAGGAAAGTGAGTTTGGGTAAGTATGAGTGGATTTTGAGACTTCTTTTGATGATTTTTTTGACTTCTTTCAATGTGATATTCACTAAAACAGACCATCTCTGTCAGAGCTGCCGTTTTGCGTATAAGTAAGGGCAATTTTCTATAATCACCGATGATTCCAACCGGTTGAGAAAAGATTACGCAATACACAGTTCAGTTTAGTGTAGGTACAGCACGAAAATACTCGGATCTGTAATCTTTTCTCAATCGGTGCAATCGCTGTTAAATTAATTTAAAATATCCGCACCTTTTTTTAAGTCATCGGTGACTCCACCGGTTGAGAAAAAAATTCAAGTGTTAATCATACGTTATAGTCGCATAAACTGAACTGAAGTGTAATCTTTTCTTAATCGGTGAAATCATCACTGAATCGAAAAATGCGGCATTAATTATACGCAAAACGGCAGCTCTGACTCAGTGGCGTAGCGTGCAATTTGGCAACGTTGTACTCGGTCCATTTAAACCCATTTAAAAGGTCGAATGCGAAGGTTTGCATCGAACACCCGAGTGTTCGGTATTTTCTATGAGTTTAAATTAACGAACTGCAAAGTTGCCAAATTGCACGCTACGCCAATGCTCTGACTGCAGCTGCAGCAAAATTTTGCAACAGACCCATTCGGTGGAAATCTAGGTGATTCTTTTGAACCTTTGTCAACGATGGTTCGCAATCAGGTGGCGTGGTGGAGGCTCAGGAAGAAGAAAACAAGTGTTGACTGCTGAGATTCTACGGCGACCGGGATAGGATCCAAAATAAAGGGGAGGGGGGGCAGAAATAAAAATAAAACATGATGAATTAACGCGCGCAGGTATAATAATTTTTTATCTAATTCCAATTGCTATGGCGATGACGCGCGCATCCAGTTTTGAATGCCGCGTCGCGCGCTGGCTTTTGAGAGGCCATTTTACGCGCTCGGGCATCGGAACAACTGGTATTCGGACTTCGAAGTCTGGTCCAGAATTTGAAGAACGGAGAAGTGAAGAAATTCAAATTTATTTCTCCCGCCCCTCCTCCCTTAACCCCAAATTCTCGTCCTACCACCCACCCTGTGAGCATTCATCGCTGCAGAATCCGCGAGTCCACCGCGTATCCACCGCAACGTGGGCAAAAATAATGGATTCGTTGACCAATCAGTATTTCAAGTCTAACTAACTAGAGGTCCCGGGTTCGAATCCCGGCCCCGGCGACAAGCTTGGAGTCAGTTCTATGGGGGAAATTTTATGACCAAAATTCCGAAAACCTAGCTCTATTATTTTTCCATGCAGTCATATGGCATTCTGTGGGTCATTCATGGAATTCCTTAAGATTTTTCATTTAATTTCGTGGATTTCCATAAAAGGCTCACGGAAATAACGTCGCTCGGAATTTTGGCCGTGGAAGTTCATGGATTTTTTTTTTGCCAGGGCGATGCTACTCGCATAGAAAAAATATGTTTTTATTAAATGTAGACTAACAAGGGGAGGCTCAGAAGTCGCCGCCTCCGATTTTGAAAACAATTGCACGAAAATGTAGCTAAAATAAAACTGTGTTTCTCACTTTTTGCCAATGGGCCTTCTTAAAGCGTCAGGAATTTTTTGAAAGTTGCCGAAATTCACGTAAATATTCGGAACGCTCTCCGCTCGGGTTTTTACTTGAGTTTCGGCAACTTTTAAAAAATTCCTGACCCTTTAGGAAGGCCCATTGGCAAAAAGTGAGAAACACGGGTCTAATAGTTTTACTTTAGCTACATTTTTGTGCAATCGTTTTCAAAATCGGAGGCGGCGACTTCTGAGCCTCCCCTTGTAAGAAAGAAATTCTGTTAGAGTTGCTGGAATTCTCAACAATTCTCACTGTAGAACAGAAATTCTTTTTTGAATTACCAGAGTTTTCATTGTTCCAATCGAACGTTCTGATAATTCACGAGAAAGAAAGAAAATTCTAGTTACTTTTGAAGGGATTTCGTTTTATTCCATTTTAGATTTTCCAATTTTAACGCATCCTTGGGTATTTGACTCCATAATGGTGCAATTCTGATCTTATCAGTGCGGATCGACATGAATGTTTCTCGTCTGTACTCTTTCTTATCTTTCCTCATTTTCCTTACTTTGAAGTTTGAAGGGAAGGCGAAGGTTCAGCAGTATTAATCGTCATATTCAACTTTCAGAATGTTGGCCACCAAATCAGTCACTTCTTCTCACTGTGTCTTGTGGCCCGCCAACGAAGATTCCAGTCTCACTTTCGATGATGATGTGAAGCAGTTTCCGCGCCATCTTCCAGAACGTGCGAGAAACACCTCCTCGTCTCTGGTCCACCCTTTCTCTCTTTATCATCACCTCTCCAGCCCCAAAATGGTTCGTTCAAAGTGTTATTAGAACGTTCGTTCCGATTTCAATTAACCAGGGTGGTATTCCCCGTGTATAATGATAAATGCCCCCGACAGTCAACAGTTCCTCCTGTTAAAGGCGCTCCAATCTCCATGTTGTCTGGCGGCTCGTGAAATGCGGCAAGAACGTATCTGATCCATTTAAATCTATGTAAAATAATCGATTCTTGATGAGAGAAATCAGCTGCCACTCGTTGTATATTAAATGGTACTTTTTAAATTCCTTGATGACTCCACCGGTTGACCAATATGAAACGGGGAAAAAATAGAATTGTAAAATCACTAAAATGAAGCAAATTTAGCAAATGCTAATTTTACTAGTCATTTTTGAAGAATTTTGCATAATTTTTATTTATTTTAAGATTTGGATAGTAAATTTTATCAATTCGATTGTAAATTTTACAATCCAGTTCATTGTGACTTTAGCAATTAGTACATCTGTCACGTCATGACAGTCATGCAAATTGCGGAAGTCAACATGTTTTGGATTGTAAAATTTACCATCCAGTTGGTAAAATTTACAATCCAAATTGGAAAAGTAGTAAAATTTAAGCAAACGTTACAGTTCAAATCGTAAAATTGGCTGGTTCTACCTAAAATAACCCGGTAAAATTAGCTTTTGCTTCATTTTACTGATTTTACATACTAATAAAAAGCGTTTTTAGTCATTTCATTTTCTTCCGTGCATGATACTTCATCGTTTAGTTCAGTGTATAACTGCAATGCACGAAATTACTCTGATCTATGGTACTTTCTTCACCGGCGCAGTTTTACAATTTTGGACCAATAGATAGTATCACTTGTAGACAGTCTTATCGATTGGTTTATCGATGAAGTAAATGATTGGCCACCTGGGGTCGATTCACAAGAGTTAAACACCGAACTCGTAGCTGATCGAGGCATACCCTCTTAATGGGGGGGGGGGGTGGGGGGGGAGAACATAAGTTTTTCCCAACACCCGGGCTATCTAAAGAAACGAAGGGGTCAAGGAGGGGGGGGATCGATTCCCGAGTCGGACAATCCGGACCATCCATACAAGTTCTCAATCCCTAGACAGTACGAGGCGTCTTCGATTGTCGGGGGAGGGGGAGGGGGAAGGAAAGGGGGGTTTATTCCTTATCAAAGATGGCGAGCGGGAGCGGCGATTAAATTGAGCGCCTATCAACAAATGAGGCTGTCAGAAAGCGCAACCAACAACACACACAGAAACACATGGGCTCATTAAAACACACGTGCACGCACACTCACACGTAGACATTGCACAACGCGGGCTCATAGAGCATCAACAGCCCCATAAACGCGCCATTAACTACTGAAAAGCGGCGGCGGGCGGCGCGGCGGTAGCGGGCAAAAGCAAAAGGAAGCCGCTAATAATATGAGAGGGGGGTGGGGTGAACGGGGGAGGGGAGTTGAGAGGGGGGAGGGGTTCGGGGAGGGAGAATTAACAAACACAAATACGGAATAAGGAGGCGGTTATATACTTGTACACCGCATCAGAGCATCAGACAGTGGTGGGAAGGGGGGGGGGGGTTACACATATTGGATTGAAAACTTGGGATAACTGACTGAAGTTCAGCAACAAACCACTTGTTAATACTTGATACTCTCTATCGAGTCGGTCTCTATAGTTCTGTATCAACTCTCGCGGTGAAGGAGAGAGAGAGAGAGAGAGAGAGAGAGAGAGAGAGAGAGAGAGAGAGAGAGAGAGAGAGAGAGAGAGAGAGAGAGAGAGAGAGAGAGAGAGAGAGAAGGGAGGGGAGAAGCGAAGGGAAGCGCCTCTCAATCAACACTGTTATGTCACTTCAACGGCGCTAATACACTATGTACAGTGTGTTCTATCGTATCTGATCCGAGATTGTTGAACAGAAGTACCTATTCGTCGAAGAGCTTGGGGCGTGTGGAATGAGTGTGGATCATACGGGTCTGAATTTTTTGTGTTTTTTTTTTTTTTTTTTTTTTTATATGAAGCAAATGAAGGTAGAGCTAGTTTCATAAGTGTAAGCGCACCTAGACCATAACCTCTGGCGAATTTTCAAATTTCATTCCTTGAAATAATATGAAACAAAACATGCCTCTGATTTTAATGTTTTGAATTTAAAGTGTTCCTCGATGAAAAGCCAACGCTCGGATTCATTTTTATTTTGTAACATGAGAAATAATGTTGAAAAATTCCAAAGATTATCGGTCTAGGTGGGCCTGCACTGCTGAAACGACCTCCAGACTTGGTGAGCCAAAAGCAAGGATGCCTTTGACCTTTGTGTTGTTTTTGAGCTTCATGATTCTGGAAATGCAATTTTGGTTCAAGATGAAGCGAATTTTTAATATGAGGTGCATTTCACTATCTCAACCGAATTAAAAGGAGACAGACAAATTCCTGAATCCACCACCAACATCTACACTACACCATTGGCGGATACAGGAATATGTATGTCTCTCTCTCCTCCCGTTTGAGTACGTGCGATAGAAAAGAACGGACATATCCGCTAAAGTCACGTGATGGCCCCCCTGCTATCCTTCTCTAAAACATGTGTTCAAATGAGAAGAGAGAGAAAAAGACAAATTCCTGAATCCGCCACGGACACCTACACCGACCGTATACCGGCATTGAGTATGATGGATATGAGTTCCGTTTAAAATGTATTAAACATGAGCGAGGAGGCACATATAGCTATGGCCCTAGCCGGACGCCATTATTGGTCCCCCACCTCCCCCCTCCACCCCCTCCTTCACCCCCTCCTCCTCCCCTACAGGCAACAACACGATCCATCAATTAGGTTTAAGTGGAAATCATTCAAACTGATCCTATTCCTGTGTGCTATGTGTGTGTGTGTCTGGCGATGCCCTGATGCTTGAGTGGCCAGTGTCGCGACCGTTAGTTAAGTGCGCGGTCAGTCAGTTGGCAATCTATCCTCAGAAACGTCTACGTGTATTGAAATTGAAACCTTCGCTCAAATTATTTGATACAAGATAATTGTCCTTTCAATGCATTGGATTGGGTATACTATGGTTATATAAGAAATGGGGCTCTTGCAAGGTTTATCCGAAATGAGGCCTCGCCTTTGAGGGGGTCAGGTCGTGAAAAATTAATTTTCTTCACATTTTTTTGGTTTACTGGATCTCGTTAAAAAGCGTTATTTTCTTATTCAAATGATGTATAGTTTAATACCATTCAGAAGATTTCCCTATTTTTCATAAAATCTTGAAAATGACCACTCCGTATCAAAAATTTGTTTTTGTTTTTTTGTATTTTGTACAATACTTATCCCTGTCAATTTTTGCTATGTTACAGGCCAAAGTGCTTTCGTAGGAGGAATTTGGCTCGTCAAGATCGAAGTGTCAGTTTTTAAAAAATCAATTGAACCACCCAACGATCGAATTTTTCCGTAGGTTTGTAGTATAAGTATGAAATTCTCAATGAATTCTCAAAAATTAGTGGTGGAATTTAATTTAAATATTTCCGATTTTAACTTGAATTATTGTTGTGTTGGAATTGATTTAGTTTTTTTGTTTTTTGTAAAGCAGGTACTGATTTCTGTTAATTTTAATTTGTTTTTTGTAAAGTAGGTACTGATTTCTGTTAATTTTAATTTGTTTTTTGTAAAGTAGGTACTGATTTCTGTTAATTTTAATTTGTTTTTTGTAAAGTTGGTACTGATTTCTGTTAATTTTAACTATGTTACAGACCGAATTGATTTCGCAGGAGGAATTTGGTTCGTCATGATCGAAGCATGTATGTTTGAAAATTCAATTGAACCATACCCAAGGATCAAATCATTCAAATCTATTTTTCCTTAGGTTTGTAATGTATGAAATTTTCGAGCGGCGATGTTTACAGCCATGCGCACTAATCGCGTGGGCGTCCGTCAAGTATGAAATTTATACGATCACAACTTCCTTCGTCTGATCTGCGTCCCTAAGTTCCCCCCCCCTTCGTTCCCCCCTCGCGTCCACCTCCACCTCCTCCCCCCTTCAAGTTCAGTCTCCATATCTTAGGGTACATTCCTCCTCTTTATTATTCGTTCTTCGCCGAGCATCCCAATTGAAAACCGGGGGGAGGGGGTGTGGGAGGAGAGGTCATAAGAATCGGCGACGGTAGCGTAGCGGTGGTGCACAATGGATAAAAGCGTAGACTTTTTTGGACATCGTCGTATTGGCAGATCCAGGAATCTATCCTTCTCTCTCTTCTCCTATTAGAATGCGTGTGTTAGGCATTCTATTAGCGAGAGAGATAGAGAGAGAGAGAGAGAGAGAGAGAGAGAGAGAGAGAGAGAAGAGAGAGAGAGAGAGAGAGAGAGAGAGAGAGAGAGGGAGAGAGAGAGAGAGAGAGAGAGAGAGAGAGAGAGAGGAGAGAGAGAGAGAGAGAGAGAGAGAGAGAGAGAGAGAGAGAGAGAGAGAGAGAGAGAGAATTTCCTGGGTCCGTCAGTGGACATCGTTACTGGATTGCACCCTATACAAATACAGGTTGTCCCAAAATTCATAGTAAATATTTTTACCACGCATTTTTGGGGTCAAAATAAGACTTTTTTTTCCCCATAAACATGGGTCCGAAATTGTAGTCTTTTCGAGTTACAGTGTTGCAAAGTTTCCGAAAAACAAATTGAAAAATTGTCATAACTCCCTCGTGAATTGTTCTGAATGCTCGTTAACAGGTACGCTGATGTAATTTTAGGCGCTCTTGCCGATTTTGGCCGTGAAAATGCTGTATGCAAAAATTTAAGGGGGGTTTCGGGGGTTTTTCTTGATTTTTCTCACTTTTTTGGCCAAATTATGGGAAAACCTACTTTTGGTTTCATTACACCCAAAAACGATTAGCATTATTCAAAAGTTCGTAAAAAAATCTGCATTTTTGGTCCTTACGAGTTTTTCCATTCCGCGAACCATTTCCGAGAAAATCGTCCCTGAAGTTGGAGAAGTCGGCCGATAAACGCCTTTTCTTTGATTTTGTCAATTCTTGGCCGACTTCTCCAACTTCAGGGACGATTTTATGGAAAATGGTTTGCGAAATGGAAAAACTCGTAAGGACCAAAAATGCATATTTTTGTACGAACTTTTGAGTAATGCTAATCGTTTTTGGGTGTAATGAAACCGAAATTTGGGGGGGGGGGGCACGCCTGTAGAATTTTGACATTTGAAGCGTCGGTGGAAGCGATTTCGGGCTCTTTTCTATTGAAAAAAAGGCAACATTTGAGGCTTCGGGGCTTTGGGTTCTGGATCCGTCACTTGCGCTGGCTATTCAAATGGGCCAATCAAGTCGCCATTTAACAAGCGGGAGATTTAGATCAACCAATCAGAAGTGAGAATTATACAGCGGGTTTTGTATCAGATGCTCGTTCAGTGGCTCAGTTCGTATACGTGGCGTCACCAATAAAGACAAGTGAAGTACAGTCTTTCTCTTTCTTTTCGCCCCTTTTGATTAATGCTTTCAGAAAAAAGAGAGAGAGAGAAAAAAAAACATAAGATTGTATATCTTTTTTAAGTACTCACTCTTTTAATGTAGATTTCTCAGTGAGTGACTATAGTGACGCTATTTAGGTAATGAGGAAGAATCTCACTTTAGACAGGTGAGGAATCTGCACTTTATAGGAAAGGAACCAAAACCGGACTGCTGTTTTGTTTTTGGGCTTCAGCTCAGCTAAAAATTGATGAAAAAAAAAAAAACTTTAAATCAATATGTACACAGATCCCTTACCTTTAAAAAAATGGCATTGGTTTAAAATTTTGGCTTTTAAAATTTTTTTGGAGAAAGAAAATTGCGAGCGATGACAAAAACATCATCTGAGAAAAAGGCCTCCAAGACCGGTCCGCCTGGTTAGCTTCAATATCAATATAATATTTTTAATATATCCACCTTAACAAAAACAAGGAATAAATCTGAGGTTTAGATGCACGAGGGACATCTACGGATTAAAGTGAGTAACTTCACGCATTCGCCGCTAATGTGCAGTACCATTATGGCTAAAAAACGCGAGGCGGCCCGCTTTTGGGGTACCGGTCCAGTTTTGGCGACCCTCCTCCACACATTTTTGAATATAAAAAGAGAAAAATCAAGTGAAATTTCTTCGTGTCCCAGAAAAACCATTTCTTCGATGCAGTGTGTGTCGGATGGCGGGTGGCTGGTGGATGGCGCGGCAAAACCTTTATAAAAATAGACATTAATGACAAGTTTGACGTAATGAGATATGAGGGGATTCGGCTATTGTCGGGTTTGGGTCCCCTCCCCCTTACCCCGTCTCGTCAGCCGCTTCATCCGTGCACTTCGCCAACGGTAAGTGTTGAGTGGTGAGGTCGGTGGCTGCGGCCCATGCGCGCAAGTGGTGCGGTGGCGGCGCATCCGAAAATGCAGCAATAATCTTCACTTTTCGCCGTGCGAAACGATGGGATATGATGATCTCCCGTCTCCACACCCCCCCCCTCCCCTTCGTCTAATCGACGCTCCGCACATTGGGCGCATAAACTTTCAGATTTGATCAGAGCTGCCGTTTTGCGTATAATTAATGACAATTTTCAATTCACCGATGATTCCACCGGTTTGAGAAAAGATTACACAAGTCCAGTGACGCACCGAGAATTTTAGTTTGGTGGGGGTTTCGCCGCAAATTTTCCATTTTCTGAGGCCTTAGGGGGGGTTTTGAAAGCAATTTTGGCCGAAGATGACCTTTTTTAGGGCAAAATCTTGATGCTTAGGGAGGGTTTTGACCCTAAAACCACCTCCTTCGGTGCGCCACTGCACAAGTCAGTTCCAGGGGCGTCGAGAGGGGGGGGCTGATGGGGCAAAATGCCCCGGGCCCCCGCTCTCTCAGGGGGCCCCCCAAATCATGAGAAGAAAGGAAAAAAAAGGAAAGGAAAGGAAAGGAAAAGGAAAAAAAGAAAAAAAGAGAAAAAGAGAAAAAAAGAGAAAAAGAGAAAAGGAAAACAGGGAAAAATGCGAAGAGGGGGAATATAAAGAGTAAAGAAAAGGGGAAAAGCAGAGAGGGAAGAAGTAGTGACTGATGACATGATGCTTGAAAGTGGGGTCGAAAAGGAAGAGACTACGTAATTTCACGGCCTGCGGTGAGCCGAATAAATTGGGGGGCCCCAGCCTACTTGAATTTACCTTAAAAACAAAAATGTTAAAGTTCGATCTAACCCCTCGATGAACCCCCTCCGTGAATATTCCATGGCTCCTTCATCCACATTCGTTTTGACTCTTCTCCCTCCAATTACCATGAGTCAAGAGCAACGATTTCATGCAGGCAAAATCGAAAATATATTTGAACATTTCAATTTTACTGTAATGAAAGTACCGTAAAATTCAATCTGAGGGTCAGGAAAATAAAAAAAAAAAATCCGGGGGAGGGCCCCCGGACCCCCCCTCTCGGTGAACCCCTTGGTGATAATATTCCATACGGCTCCTCCAACCACATTCCACTTGACTCTTCTCCCTCCTATTAAAAGTCAAGAGCAAAGATTTCATGTAGAAAAATCGAAAATATATTTCAGCATTTCAATTTTACTAGCTGTACATGAAAGTATCATAAAATTCATTTTGAAGGTAAGGAAAATTGGAATTTTTTTCCGGGGGAGGGCCCCCGAACCCCCCGTTTGTCCTGAGGAGTATTCCATACCCCCAGACCCCCCAGAGTTTGAGTCGCACCGAAACCCCCCAAGGCAAATTTCTCGGCGCGCCACTGGTTCTTAGCAAAACCTCCAGAACTTTCTCGACGTCCCTGCCAACACTTGTGAAAATGAGTTTAGCCAAGGAGGGCTGAGAAATGAAAAGTTGAAGAATGAATGTATTTTTTATTTTTAGAAATCAAAGTAGAAACGAAGAATTTTCTGTGTCGAAAACCTTCAAGTCAGTCACATCATGTGGCAAAATGAAACGAAAAAATCAAACATTCTATTGCTGTGATTATTTGAAATTTTTCAGTAGAGATAGCTTAAAATTGCGTCAATTAGAAGCTTGATTTTAAAAATTTTCCGGGGGAGGATCCCCGGACCCCCCTTAACCTGCGGGGGGGGGGGGCCCCCCAGAACCCCTAGGGGGGATGATACAAAAATTAGGGCCCCAAATGCGCAGTTTGCCCCGGGCCCCCAAAATCCTCTCGACGCCCCTGGTCAGTTCAGTGTATGCTTGTAATGCACGAAAATAATCCAATCTGTTATATTTTCTCAACCGGTGGAGTCGTCGATGACTCTAAAAAACTTGCGGATATTTTAATTTATATTGACGGATTTTCCACCGATTGAGAAGAGATTACAGATGAGAGTATTTTCGTGCATTACAGTCACACACTGAACTGAACTGTGTAATCTTTTCTCAACCGGTGGAATCATCGGTGAATTGAAAAATGGGATTAATTATACGCAAAACGGCATAGCTCTGGATGATTGATATCGATAATCGTACATCGGCAAGTTAAAATTACCGCAGAAACGCTTTTGGGTCAACTTTGCCGCTTTTCACTACACCTCTAGCCTGCTAGATTCGTTACGATCGATACTTTTCTATAGTTTTAAATGGAGTTGACATCGATGTATTGCATTTCAAGAGCCGCCACTTCCCACTGTGTGCCGGTCGTTATGTCGTGCGCCGCCATCCGCACACGGTTGCCACTCTCCGAAGTCCGTCAAAGGTGGGGGGGGGGGGGGGGGTTTATGATAAAACAAGGGAAAAGTTTACTGTAATTTAATATGAAAAGCTGATTGCCCGTGGGGGGGGGGGGGAGCCTATGTGAATTTGTTGAAAAATGTCATTTCAAATTTCGCGCTCTTCTCTAAAACAGACCATTGCAGACTATAGACTGTTTTAGTAGAGCTATATCGTATCGATTGCCGTCAGAGGGCCTGACTCCTTTGATTTTGGTTTAGGTAGGCAACCTGCAATACTCATCACATTGAGTTGAAGCATTGCAGGTGGCCTACCTTGGCAAAATTTAAGGAGTCGACTGATATTATTTAATTCGCAGACTGTACACCAGGTATGAAAGGGTTAAAAGAGTAAAAAGTTCGACGTGGGTACTTTCAATTTGCAAGTCATAGTACATGCTTTACAGAGAGACAAATAGTGTAGGATATTCGCTCACAGTCAGTGCGTCATATCACTGTCTAGTGTCTAATGCCATTCATGGCAACGCTGTATGAATGAAAAGTGAAGCGTCGGGACGCTATACGCTACGACAAATCGACGAGACGGTGGCAGCGGTGGCGCGGCGGCGGGAGAAAGAATCATCCGCGCCCGCACTCGCTCGAGACTTGAGAGAGGTCAGTGTCGATCTTCGGCGGGCATCATGAAGAGAAAGAGACAACACACGAGAGGGAGGCGGTGAACTGCGAGCGGAGGGGATCTCGCGAAAACGATAGCCGCCTGCGGACCGGAGGGGGCAGGGGGAGGGGGAGGGGGTTGAGGGGCCCGGCACCGCGCGGAAAGTGAGTCTGGAGTAGCAAGAAACCGCGCGACGATGAGCGCGAAAAATTGAAAAAGACGTAACAGAAGAGAGAGAAAAAAAAAAAAAAAGGAATGGAGAGAGTATAAAAATGACTGGTGAATGACATGGAAATTAATATTCACCCCCCTCTCCCTCTCCCCCTTTCTAAGCCTCCCCATTACCCCTCCGTTCCGCCGTCGCTAGTTTCATTGGGGTGAGCATCGTGCATCGGCATCGGGGACTGGGACATCGGGGGCATCGGGGGCATTTGGGGCCCTCTCCTAGCACGCACGCAATCTTTCATTTAAATTTACACTTTCAGAGAGCGTGGCCGAAGATGAGATATTTTTAGTCGACATCGTCGCGAAAAAAAAAAAAAAAATTCTCGCGTTGCCACGTTGGCATCATGGCTTTGGTCAGGGTGGGACCTTCCGACCGACGTGACGCAGAGATAGAGGAGTTTTTCGATAGATCGGACGACATTCAGTTACATCACGATGTATCGAACCGGAACAGTATAGTGCTTGTAGATAGAATCAAAGCTTTAACCCTTTCAGTACCACGCCCGAGTATACTCGTTTCTGCAATTACGTCTGCCTCGCAAAATTTCAGTTTTGTATTCACAGCAGTTGCGACTTCAAACTGTTAAAATGTAAAAAATAATGATTATTAGAGCGCCTTCAATCCATGGTGTATGCAAAATCAGCACCGCTGTGTAGGAATATTTATCTACCCACTTAATTTGACCGAATGAGATTTGATTTGTCTTCGTAGCCTGGTAGTTAAAGGGTTAAGAGACACCATGACAATGCTAGCTCGAGAATCACGAATTATCGATGCTCTCATAAAAAAAAAAAAAAAAAAAAAAAAAAAAAAAAAAAAAAAACTGTTTGAAAGAATTTATTCACAAGAAGAGCGTCGAACCCTGCAAGAAAGTTTTGCATTGTTTCAAATGGGAGAAAAACGATAAACAATTGGTTTTTATCAATTGGTTTTAAACAAACAGCATCGATTTCCTCGTCACAATTTCTCATCATAAACCGACTAACTTATTCACGACGAAAGCTTCATTAGAACTGGGCAACTTATGCACCTCGCCGAAAACAGCGCACAACGTTTTCATGGATGACCGTGCAGCCAGTTAAGAGCTTGTCAAGGCTCAATTAGTCCCTAATTCAAAGTGTAAACCCGAAATAGGGGGGGGGGGGATAAGAGGTAGCGCGGGTGAGGCTACCAGGGGAATGGGGTACAGGAGGTTTGAGGGAGGGGGTGGGATTGACATCAATATCAGGTTTAGTGAACCGTGAAACTGAGGCTAAAACCTGAGAGAGAGAGCCTCTTTAGCGTTGCCGCCCTAGCCGCGCGGCTCAGGAACGCGCACGGAGCAACGAAGCGCCGGAGCAGTTTGCCCGTGAAACGTAACGTCTCACTTGTAATATTCTAATTTACTTCCGGCTCTCGGCATTTTCTGACGTTACTCCAACTTCCGGTCTTGGCGTATACGCATGCATACTCCTCCGGTTGTTGTTGTAGTGGAGAAGAGTAAAGGAAAAGGGTCTATCCTAGAAGGAGTGGATGGGGGTTGTAAGGAGAGGAGGAGAAGGTTCGGCTCCAACGAACAACGCGACGATTTATCGCCCTCGATTACCAATTACTTCACCATCATCACCGGTGGACCCCCGACCCCTTACCTTTACGATGAGGAAGGGGGTTTTGGATATCCCTGTCCCTGTGCTGATGCTTCGCTGTTGACCCTGGAGGGCAGTTGGAACGATTGAGTGGCGTCAAAACGGTAGAGGTTATTTCAGAAGTGTCGGCGCACCTAAATCGATAATCTTTGGATTTTTCCAACGTTTCTTCTCATATAACGTAATCAAATCAAATTGAATGAACATGAATTTGTGAGTTATGGCTTTTCAATGAGGAACGCTTTATAATCAAAAAGTCGAAGTCGCTTATAGACTGTTTTAGTAGAGCGATATATCGTATCGATTGCCTTCTGAGGGCCTCTGGTTCCAAACAAACTCTGATCTCTGATTCAATGCATTTTCCCTATAAGCGGATTTTTGAACAGAAATTTAGACTATTAAATCAAACAATTAATGCGACTTTTTTGCGATTATGAATTCTACGTCCTCAAAAATGCTTAATTTTGCCTGGTTCCACCCGTAAAACTGCCAAAATCAACAAGATATTACAGATTAAACGATGCGTTTGGAGGTTGGAATCACCCAAATGTTATTGTCGTTGCTGTGGAATTGGCGGGATTTCGGGAGATTCTAACCTACAAATGCAACGTTTAATCTGTAATATCTTATTGATTTCGGCAGATTTAGTCAAGGAACCAGGCATAATTAGGCATTTTCGAGGACGTAGAATTCATAATCGCAAAAAGGTCGCATTAATTGTTTGATTTAATACCCTAAATTTCCGTTCAAAAGTTCGCTTCTGGGGAAATTACATTGAACCAGAGTTTGTTTGGAACCAGAGGCCCTCAGACGGCAATCGATACGATATATCGCTCTACTAAAACAGTCTATTGGCGAGGCGTGAAATTTGGCAACAACGTATTTTCTCCATTTAAATTTACCAAAAGAATCGAACGCTTCAGTCATCGTCGATGGCAGGCATTTCGATCTTTCTGATGTGTTTGAATGGGGAAAAAGGAGCGTTGCCAAATCGCACTCCTCGCCACTGAAATCGCTGGCAAGTTTTTGTTTTGATTGGAAGGAATTGAAATTGAAAATTTTCCAAAGATTATAGCGGTGAGCTGCGCCTACACTCTTGAAAAGAACTCTAGTGGAGACTGCGGTGGCTGTCTGCGTTTGTGGGAAAGTATCGATTCGTCTGTGATTCGATGGGTCTGTTGCAAAATTTTGGTATCTAAATGGCAGCCTCTACCTTGATGAATCACTTTGATCAGCATAGAAAGTATTGATTAATTGGGACTCCCCAACCCTCATTGTAACCCGCTCATTTGCCCGCCCCCGCCCTCTAGGAATTTTGTTTTGACGCATTTATTGATTTTTAAGTCATCAATATCGAAACTTTCTGATGCTCCCGACTGAGTAACTTTCAAGTGATATTTCACCTAAACAAACCTTCTCTATAGCTGTTGCAGATGTTTGCAACAGACCCATTGGACCCCCTGTGCACCGATTCGTTTTGTGATGGCAAAATCACAGAGTACTCTAATCAGAACGGAAACTCTAATTCATTTTGAAACATTCTTTACTTCGGGCCGCCATGTTTGAAAGTGAGCATCTTCGGCAATCTTCGGCAACTGGCCGAGTTGTGATTGGTTGTATAGCCTGAAAAAGCATGTCCACCATCTTGAGAAGTGAGTAAGCACAGTTGCCAGTTTGTGCCAGTAAATTCCAAATCTTGTTTCCATTGGCTCTTATGGGAGTTTCCGTTCTGATTAGAGTATTCTGTGGCAAAATGTTTGACCTGGCAACAGTGAATTTTAAAAACTCATGAAAAATATCGACTATTTAGGAATCGGCGACGACTTTTGCATTTTACCCTTTAAATATGTGTACAAATGGACAAAGTGGGACACTCATTTGTTACTTAGGTAAAAAAAAAAAAAAAACAAACAAAAAAAAAAACAAAAAAAAAAACAAAAAACAAAAAACAAAAAAAAAACAAAAAAAAAAGTTATAGTTTCCATCTTTGAGTGAGCAACAAGTGTGCTTGTTCGGTACATTCACTGATTGTGAGAAAAAATTTAGGTAATTTAACAGTCCATTTGTTACAAACGGTGAGTGCAAGCGGATTTGTTAATTTTACTCACCATTTTGTTGATTTTACAATCAGATTTGTTAAATCAGCAATCTAAAAAGGTAAATCAGCAATCCGACAATCAACAATCTGTTTTGATTATTTAACAAATCGGATTGTTGATTTACCTTTCTGGATTGTTGATTAACAAATCGGATTGTAAAATATCAACAAAATGGTTAGTTCAATCAACAAATTCGTTTGTTCCAGCCATTTTTAACAATAGACTGTTAAATTGCTCCATATTTATAGGTGAAGACATTGCTTTAAATGAAATATCCCAGTGCGAGTATCCAGCTGATTCACCGACCATCAACGTTAGTCTGTAAAAACAATTGGCAGCGGTGGGATTCGAACCCACGCCTCCGAAGAGACTGGTGCCTTAAACCAGCGCCTTAGACCGCTCGGCCACGCTACCAGATGACGAGATGAGTCGAAAATGTACGGGTATAGGACACGCGCTATTTTTTCCCCCTATTTCTAATACTTCAACGTTACAAATAGAGGGATATCTTTTGACCCAAATGTTTCCCTTCAATTGCGGTTTAATAATACCTTGTTGTCAAATCGTGCACGACGCTCGGAAATTACCTTGTGCATTATGTATTTTAAGCGGTCAGCGGATTTTGGAACTGGCGACGAAGCGATCTATTTGACAACGTCGTATTTTGATCATTTATACACATGCAATAATATCGAATTTTCGGATTTCCAGCGATTACCGTCCACTTCAACCTTTCTCATGGGTTTAATTAGACGAAATGCAATGTTACAAAATTGCAAACTACACTTCTATCATAGTAAGTATATTTATAATGGATATAACTCCATAAAACTTGGGGTGTGTTCTTCCCTCTAAAGCAGTGCTATGCTTAGGTTGGGATTTTTTCAACAGATCAAACATCTTGTCTTATGGACCCTTCTTCTGGGGACCACGTCAATTTACAGTGGCGGAGCGTGTTGATTGACGAATTTGTGTTTAACTATTTAAACACAGTGAATACATCGAAGTTTTAGGTGTGCAATTAATTCTATCAAGTTCGATCTTTCGCACATGGTTTGACAATGTTATCATGGATAAAATAACATGCATTGTTGCCAACTAAGTCGAGCCACGCCACTGTTTTTTTATTCGTATTATTAACTTCGACTTATTTTAGTTTTAATTTTTTTTTTTTTTTTAATTTTTATTCTTTAATTTTTATCTGGGGGGGGGGGGGGGGGGGGGAGGGCACATCACTGTAAATATAGTGACATTCGTTTGGTCCGACTTTACTTACATGTCGTTAAAACAATATTTTAGAGAGGTCGGAGTTTTGCTTAACGCTCACTCAGCTCAGTATTCTCAAAACACTGAGTTTGGTAACTTTAATGGTGATTTTGAGGCTTTTTTTAAGCTTTTAAGCGCTATTCATCGCTCATTTGGACGAAGCTTTCAGGTTTCAAGCCAATATTGTTGATTCAGACCGTTTTACAAGAAAATTGCCTATTCAAAATTTTCGACAATTTTGAAAAAAAATTTGGGCCCTAAAAATCAGGTTTGTTGGACAATTGTATTTTTTTTCTAAAAGGCACTTGTTTTGTAGAGTATTTTAAGTTGGTAGTTTTTTTTTGTTTTTTTAATTCCGACATTTTTAGTGGGAGTTATGGATTTTTGAAAATGGGTTAAAATCAAACATTGAATTTTGATATCTCGAATGCGAAAAACGATATCGACCTGCAATTTGCGTCAAAATGCTTAGAATTTGATGCTCTTCAAGTTTATTTTATAAAAATTAAGGGTCGTCAATTGAGAATTGCGATTTAAGGGGGGTGGTTACCCCCCGTGTCCACCCCCTGGGGGCACGAAATTTGGCAACCTCCTACAAAGATGTCCCCCTCAAAATAATGGAACCTGTATTTTCACAGTTTCTCGAAATTCGCCAAACTCGAGATATTCGGAGCTGCTCCTTTTTTTTAACAACCTATGCAATTTGCATAGCTTGGAAAAAGTCATGGGATCCGTCGCGGTGATGAATAAAGCAACTCATCAGATCTCTGAATCTATAAGAAATTCAACATATTATAGAATAATTGCAAAAGATCTCAGATGAGCGAAAAAAACGTCGCCTATTTGCGTCCGAAATACCGGAAATTGGTCCGAATCACACCACGAACGCTAAAAGCGTCGCCCGGAAACCGACGGTGCATCATCCGATAATTTTTTATTTTTTTTTTTAAAAAAAAAAAAATAAAAATATAATTAAGAATGATGATCAGCTAATTAAGACCCGGCGTAGTTACACCGACACCTTTGATAAACACTCATTAGAGACCGCCTCTCCTCTCCCCTCCCCCCTCCAAACCCCTCATTGCACCAGCCCCCCCCCCCCATACCATCGACTCACAACCATACCCGTCCTCCTCATATATGTACACGTACTTACTCGTGTATATGTATTGTACACATACATACAGCTTGAAAAAGAAAATATACTAATACCGCCGCGTGTGAATACATTACAGGTTTAAATAGTTCTCAACTCCTGATAGGCACCGATAACCATTTCAGAAGCTCGGTGCTTCGCAACTACCAGCCCCCCCCTTTAAACCCTCTCTTTTTCTGTAACCCCCCCCCCCTCCCCAGAACCCTACTATTCTTATTCGCGCCACCTCCTCCTCCTCCTCAAACCCCCTCCTCTATCTTTATGCGCTGTTTCAGCCGTTTAAATAACAAATAACAAGGAAACCCATAAATCGAAAATTGTTATTCCGAGAGAATTCTGATCTTGACGTCAAGATTGCAGGCGGACAGACCGACGGACGGACGCCCGACTTGAGTCGCTATATACTCGCTCGCGCTCACTTCTGCCACAGCGAAATGATCGTAATTCAATGTATATTAATGAAAAGAGAGAGAGAGAGGGAGAGAGAGGGAGAGAGAGAGAGAGAGAGAGAGAGAGAGAGAGGGGGATATGTAGGGAGTGCGCGGAATAGAGAAGGAAAGCTCATAGAAGTGAGGGAGTGAGAGAGTGGGGGAGGAGAGGGAGTCAGTTGAGGGAGTCAGAGAATGAGCGAGCAAATCCATTAATATTTTTGTATCGTTAATAAATAGGAGAGAGACTCTCGCGGGCAAAGCCGGAGCTGAAAAAAAAGAAAAAATATTCATAATTAATTACGAATCCAGAAAAGAGAAAAAATTAAAAAAAAAAAAAAAAAAAAAAAAAAAAAAAAAAAGAGAGCCGTTTCACCTGTGCACGAAAGAACTGTTTGGTTACTCGGTTGCCGAATCTATTTGATAGTTTTTGTTTTTACAATTTTTCCGATTTAAAAGTTTTACCAAAAAAAAACAAAAAAAAAAAAAAAAAAAAAAAAAAAAAAAAAAAAAAGATTACCAGAAGCAAAACGATTTCTGAATCGAGGGAAGGAATGCCATAAGCATAAGCCTAATGTTTGTACCGTAGTTCATGAATATTTTGAGGACATTCTGGTACCGTGACCATATTCTGATCGAAACACCAGATTTTTCTGGTAAATATACTAGACTCTCCATGGTTCATTTATCGTCGTCCTGATAATATCAATAGACTTTAGGAGTTATTTTTCAATAATAGTTTTAAGTTTTGACGTTAAGACTTAAAATTGTCTACTTTACTGCAACGAAGCAGTCAATTGGAGCCTATACCTTGACCATGTATACAACTTTAAATATTTAGGTTTCAGAGTATAAATTATTGTTTTAAAATGTAAAGGATGCTACCTTTTAGACGGACAGGCCCTTAATTTGTCTCCGGAAGAAAGATACGATGACTTGATATCAGGGGGGTTTGGGTGGTTCAGTGGCGAGGCGTGCAATCTGGCAACGTTGCATTTGGCTCATTGAAACCTATGAAAAATATCGAACTACCTAGGGATCGGCGATGACCATCAGATGCGACTTTTTCGATGGGTTTAACTGGGTAAAACGCTATGTTACCAGATGTCATACTTCGCGGTGGTTAAGAAATAAACCATATCCCGCGTCATAAAAATGGGTGTTACACGTCCTTAGGACGTCCGGGGGACATTCGGAGGAAATTTTGGAAAATTCACGAATTGAACTGAAATGCCTTTCTTTTGGCCTTAAAGAGGTGATGGGTGAAAAATAAAATGATAGCATCTTAATCACAATAATGTTTTGCCGCGGGAAAATCGTGAATATGAATCGTATGACTGTATGAAAACTAACCGCAGGGTTGTGAACAATAACGGAATGTTCTGTATTGTTTATCCATTGCGTTGGAAGTATTGACCGACCAAATTTCTTCACAAGATATAGGAACCATTCTAGGGTAAAATTTTCCCGTTCACTTTTTTCAGTGTACTTACACTGCAACTGCCCTTCGTCCCTGGCCAGAAGCGCCTAGTGCAATGAGCAAAAATTGATTCTCTCCATTGAAACCTTCGTAAAATAATCGATCTTCAAGGAGATTCACTGAGTCCCAGAGAAATCGATACTTTTGGATAGTTTCAAATGGCTCTGAATCCCTTGCATGAAAACACGGTGCCTCAACCGGCAACATTGTTTCTGCGCAGCGCAGTCTAAAAACTTACAGTCGCTCAAGTTTTTCTGATAGAAATCATCTTTTTTCGTCTTCTGTTCAAACGTCGAGCAAAGTTACCCAGAGTTCACCGCGAGCGATCGTCGAACGGTTTTTCAGTTTTCATGCCGCCGCACCGCGACAAGCGGGTGGTGAAGGGTGGGGGGGGGGGGGGGGGGGGGGGGGGGGGGGGGTTGGAGAGGGAGAAGGGTTCGGCAAATCTCTGACAAATGTTTTTTAATTGCACCTAGTTTAACATTCGGCTGCATCCGTGGTTCTTTTTCCGGTTATTTGACCCCACGCCTCTCTGTGGATCAAAACGTCAAATTTCCCGGACAAATTATTAGGAATAAAAAATAACGTTGTAAACAGTGAACAGCTAGATGGATATACCATGAAAGTGCGTCAAATCCTGCATTCACTGAGAAAAATGTTCCTGCGTTAATACAACTGGACGTCTGTTTAATACTTACTTAACCGGAATTCCTGTTGGTTCAACAGGAATTACTGTCGGTTCAACAGGAACTACTGTTATTTCAACAGGAATTCCTATTATTTCGATAAGAATTCTTGTTACTTGGCCGGAACTCATTTTTCAGTAACAGGAACTCCTGTTGAAATAAGAGGAATTTCTTGTTAGAATAGTTAAGTAAGTATTAACGAGACGTTCGGTTACGGCACCAATAAATTTGTCTGCGTGTTTTAGAGTCTGAAATGAGTCAACTGTCATATGTCATGGTTTTTGCAAGAAAATGTCAACACCAGAATGTTCTTGAAGCAAATAAACCACAACTTCTTGTGTCCGGAAAACACCATTTTTCAATCCAATGTGCGCCTGTGCATGAACACACTCCGAACTCCTTCCGTTGTTCATGTCCGCCCCCGCTTTTTAGAGAGTTTCGATCCATGCACTTTTTTCCCTCGCGGCGGAATTTTGTCCTCCGCCATATTCGTTTATGCCCTTTCGGATAAAACAGTTGAGATTTAAAAAAAAAAAAAAAAAAAAAAAAAATTGAGAGATGTTCTATATTCTAATTTTTGGGTTTATTCGAACCAGGGTCGGTCAAATGGAGCAGTTGCAAGGGTCTGAAATTGTGTGTTTTTTGTAAAGATGGTGAAAGGATTTGATGAGATAAGACCAGATAAGCCTTTGGTTTTTTCCTATTTCAAAGTGTCCTGGTTTCGGTGCTATACCTATACGCTTGCGTAAAGTTCCAAAAAATTATGTTTGTTGTAGTGCTGCCGCCTTGCGTATAATTAAAGACATTTTTCAATTCACCGATGACTTCACCGGTTGAGAAAAGATCACACAGCACAGCTCAGGGTATGGCTGTATACTGCACGAAAATACTCTAATCTGTAATCTTTTCTCAACCGGTGAAGTCGTCGATGACTTTAAAAAACTTGCGGGTATTTTAATAATTCAACAGCGATTGCATACCGATTGAGAAAAGATTACAGATCAGAGTATTTTCGTTTAGTACAGTCATACACTGAACTGAACTGTGCAATCTTTTCGCAACCGGTGGAATAATCGGTGAATTGAAAAGTACCATTGATTATAAGCAAAACGGCAGCTCTGGTTTGTTGAGACCGCAGCGCTGCTCGATCGATGATGTAATTGTTGTTAAATGAAAATATTACAGACTTTTGACACATCCTTTCCAAACATAATCTTTTCCAAACTATTCTAGGTCTCCAAGTGCCAACGCAGAAAAAGCGGCGATTGTGAAGCAATTATGAAGTAATCTTTATTCTATGATATATTCACCTACCATCAATCCAGCAGGTATAGACGAAGCAACAAGAATCCATCGTTCACCGCATGATTCAGCCAAACCTTCCAAGAATCGAAACTCTTTCTATGGTTCAAATATGTGAAAATCAATAACTTTTCTTGCCGCCTTCGTCGAACCCACGTTCGACCTTGTTAAAGTCCAGTGCTGCCAGATTGGGGTGAAAAAGCCGTACGCTTTACATTGATTTAAATGGGGACCATACGGCTTTTTACCCTCGATCTGGCAACACTGTTAAAGTCCCGTCCTTGACTCAACAAAAGGTACTTATATTCAGTGGCGTAGGATTTTTTTGGGAGGGGCTCGCACTGATAAGCGTTTGACTAAAAATTGTTCCTCCCTTCCCCTCCACCCCGAAAAATCGGAGGTCTGGGGGGGGGGGGGGTTAGCCCCCCTTAGCCCCCCCACCCACCCCTGCGTACGCCACTGCTCATACTTAACAAGTATGCTCGACTCGCTTCCCGAATCATCTTCAGTGGCTCGAAAATCAAAAAGCAGAATCCATCACGATGGCCGACAAAAGATGAAAACATTGGACATGACGGAGGACATATGATCAGGAGAGTAGGTTTGCTATGAAGATGGATGGAAGTTGAACTCACTAATTAGTGTTTTTCTTCGCTTCGATTATCTCCGTGAATTCTTTTACACCGACATAATTGTCCAGTGTTTTCTTCTTTTGTCGGCCATCATGGATTCTGCTTTTTGATTTTCGCGCCACTGCAAAGATGGGGCGGAAAGCGAGTCGAGCATACCTGTTAAATATAGGATACCTTGTCCTTGACTCATTAAACACAATTTTCAGAAACCGTTAAATTTACATCGAACTCTTCGCGTCAATCGTTTCTAGCGACCATATTATGTTATAAGAGTTAATGAAACATGACAGAAGAATTTTCAATTTGATCCGTTTTGACGCAAACGGTCATTCTGCATCCTCATTCAAGACAGTTTGTATTTTGTGTACCGGCATTATTACATTACGGCCGGTGGCACGTGTTGCCGGGTTAAAAAAAAAAGAAGAAAAAAAAGAGAGAGAGAAAAAAAAAAACAGAATTAGGAACAGAGGGGTGAAGAGGGGGGTCGAGTGACTACAGGTTGACCACCACACCGTCACAACCTCACTCCATCCATCAGTGGTTCAAACGAGGAAGGAACAGGTGCCACGAGAGAGTGAGTCTGAGGCTAACTGAGGTAACTCCGTAAACGGGACCATGGTAGAGAGGGGGAGAGGGGGAGGGAGGGTTTTAACTATAATAACAACAACAGCATCAACAATAACAATACGGAGGGGTGAGGGAGAGAGGGGGAATCACACAATAGGTGTGCTCTCACTGTTGTTAAACGCGTAGAGGGTGAGGGTTATCGTTGCGCGTTGGCGGGGGCCTTTTTGTGTGCGCGGTTTGGACCTTGGCAGTCATAAGGAGCGGTGCTTTCGAGGGCTCAAAGGGGCGAGGCAGTGAGAACCGCGAGCTAAACTATGTCCACGCTCGTAGACAGAGGGAAGACACATACGCAAGTTTAGGAGCCTTTTTTTTCGGGATTTGTTGTTTCTTTGCCTTACTGCCCTAGTTATGACGCTACGCTACTATTATACTGGTCATCACATCGGCCTGTTCCCATTGATAAATTCTCGTGAGTGAAAGGGGTTTGTTCGGTAAATCGGCTTGGTATGATGCGTTTGTGGCTCTAGGGATTGGGAGACCGATTCGTGAAATTCTTGACTGTCGGATAAGATGCTCAGAGGAAAGGCTGTGATTGGTTGATACGAATCGCTTGGTTGCCATGTCAAAAGCCCATAAAAGCGCTTCATACACGATCAAATTAGGATCGTCAAACAAGCAATCGCTGATCCGAGAACCACCACAAATGGCAGGTGAGCCAACCGTTGCATCCTCAGTTGATGGGCTAAAGCAGTACCGTCTCTTGACATACCAAGCTGCTTTTTTGAGGTTAGGGTCGTCTTGGTATACGTGCGCTTATGGAGAATGACATATAATAGTCAAAAGCAAAATCGTGATTTATCCTCTCAAAATACGATTTTAAACTCTTTTACTGCTAGAGGGAAGTGACTAAGCCCAAAACTTTCATACGTACTTTTCCAATTTTGGTTGAACTTCAAAAATCAGACCAAATACTCGATAACGCCATAAGCATTCCATAAGCTTACATATGCCAAAATAACCCCTAACCCTCACCCCACTTTTTCCAAAGAAGCAGCCGGGTATGTATATAGAGAGAGAGAGAGAGACGGTATTGGCGAAAGTCACGTGATAGGCCCCTCCCTCCAACCTTCTGAGACACATCTGATGAGAGAAAATCTAGGTGAAATAATGAAACACACGCGGAGTAAGAAAAAAATCTCGTTTAAATAGCCAGAAATCTAACGCTCACAAAAGAATAATAATAACAAAAAAAATGTCTCGACAAGAAATTCTGGCTTCTTTGACGAGAAGTGTGGTATTTTCTACTGGGAATCCGAAAATACAAAAAAATACAAAAAATACAAGAAAACATACACAAAAATTATAAAAATTATATACAAAAAATTCTTGTCGTTTTGATTAGAAAAATTAGGCATTTTTTACCAGAATAATTTGGTGACAAATTCTATAGGAACTCAGAATTTCTGGCCAAAAAAGTCCAGAACTCCGATCAACTCTCAGAATATCCGGTTCAAATTAATCCGGTTAATAAATTCCATTATTTTTTTACAGGAACTTTTTACTAGAATTACGGCCATTTTAAGGATAGCTTTTCTCTCATCGCAGGAAGAGAAAAACAAAATCATGGATATGTCCTTGAATTCTGATGCACGACTTACGAGTACGATATGGGTGGATACAGGAATTTGTCTCTCTCTCTCCTCCCATTTGAACGCATGTATTAGAAAAGGATAGCAGAGGGGGCCATCACGTGACTTTAGCCCCTATCTCCGTTCTTTTCCAACGCACGCATTCAAAAAGGGAGTGAGAGAGAGAAAGACAATCTCCTGGATCCGCCTATGGAATACGATCCATTGAACTTGTAGCAATCAATGATCCGGACAAAATTCACTTCCGCAAGTTGTTTTCTCCCATGGTTATTCCCCGCGCCCATACGCATAGAGCCAGGACTTTTCCTCCCTCTCTCTCTCTCTCTTCGCCCATTAGAACGCTTGCATTAGAAAAAGAAAGATTAAGGGGAGTCATGTGACTTTTGCTTCTTCCTCTATCCCACTCTAACTCATGAGTCCGAATGGACGAAGAGAGAGAGAGAGAGAGAGAGAGAGAGAGAGAGAGAGAGAGAGAGGAGAGAGAGAGAGAGAGAGAACAGCGATTTTCTGGATCCGCCGCCTGTGCCAGTGCGGAGAGAACCGATTAAAAATATAAGGCACGACATAAAAAATTTAAATAAAGAAACAAAAAAACAATCATCGTTCAATTGAATGTAAAAAATCAAACGTCGGGAAAATAGCGTTGGGCTTTGTGCGGAGGGAGGGGGGGGCGATGCTGAAGATCCCCTGGAGGCAGAAACCGAACGACGGTCTGGCGTATATGTAGGTATGATGTGATGTGAGTAAGTGTGTTTGTTTGTGTGTATGTGTGTGTGTGTGTGCGTTCTTTATTAATTCGATATATTGCAAGCGACGCGGGGTGGCTCGATGGGGTTGATGGTGGGGTCACAAGATCCACCCCACATCCACCACACCACCCCAATAACCGACTGCCTTATTTGCTACACGTCTCAACGTCTCAACATTTTATAAGAAGGGATGCTTATCCCTCCTCCCCCCCACTTTAACCACCCCGCATGCTTCCTCTCGGCCCATGCACCCTTTAACTCGGTATTCGCGCGAATTTCATCGCGATTTCTTTTTTAGAATCTCGCGCCACGGGCTTTTTTTTTTTTTTTTTTTTTTTTTTTTTTTTTTTTAAGATTGGGCCCATCGGAATCTGATCCAAAGCTACCGTTGTGCGGATATTAGGAGGACTTTTTTTTATCGCACTGACAGTGGCGAGGCGTGAAATTTGGCAACAATGTATTTTCTCCATTTAAATTCACCAAAAAAGTCGAACGCTCCAGTTATCGGCGATGACCAGGCATTTCGACCTTTCTAATGTGTTTAAATGGGGGGAAAAGGAACGTTGCCACATCGCATACCTCGCCACTGCACACTGATGATTTTGCCGGTTGACAATAAGATCACAAAGCCCAGTTCAGTATTATGACTGTAACGAAAGTATTCAGATCTGTGATCTTTTTTGACCAATGGAATCATCGGCGATTATCAAATTTTAAAGACAACGGGTTTTCCATCCTGGGACGAAAACATTATATGTAGATCATAGTAATCTAGTGGGTTATTAGACTACGGGCACACGGCACACACTGGACTAAGTGCGGACTACACTACGGAGCTGGGCGAGGTGCAATCTCTTTGTCAACCGGTGGAATCTTCGGCGAATTAAAAACTTTTCAGCGCGAATCTTCGGCGTACAGTGCCGAGTTCTACCTTTCCATTAATGTCGAAATTCCAGCCGAACTAAAATTATATGAAGTTACGGAACGTCAGATACTATAGATTATCGTCTGAAAAAATGTCTCTACAAAATATTTCGTTAATTTTAATGATATAATGACGAGTGTATACCAAAAGAAGGAATATCGCTAATCGATTTTAGTATCGAAAGTCGATATTTCAATTTGATGTTTACCAAGATTCTGGCTCCAAGTCCTTGGTGAGCTTAATCCTTTATACGAAACGTTGTATGGGGGGCTGAAAAGGTAAGCACTATCGATGAATATTTCCTGAAACTAGTAACAACAAATATGTGTGTGAACAAAGGAAGTTCCAACTCGGCTGTTCATTAACAGATGGGGGGGGGGGGGTCTGTTACGCGCACCCACTCATAAGAAACGTGCTTGAACTCAGGGGTGATGTAGATTTCATTTTCAGTTTGATGCAAGAAAGTAAGAAACGAAGTGTAACTCAGATTCTATCTGTCAACTTATCCTACGTCCCAGCTCGGTTATTGACTACCCTGAAAATTGAAGGCGCTTCCAAAACAGTTACCTCAACTCACCCGAGGAATAGCGATCGCGGCATAACGAATCCACTGTTGTGGCGAAACTTGAGCGGAAAGCTTCATTGTGTGAAAGTTCGAGAGTGGGGGGGGGGGTGTGATTCTCTTAGTTCAGGAACGGTCGCAACAGTAATGTTTGGTTTACAGAAATATTCGATTTTTATTGGACAGGTTTTTTAAAACGACACAACTATTCAGAGCGTTTCAATTTGGCCAACTCTCTTACTCCTTAAAGCATTTTAGCCTTAAAGCAAAAGCATAACGTGTTTTTCCCCCCTTCAAAATATAGACCGAAAATTACCGTCACGTGGGTGCCCACTTTTCCCCGTACTCGGAAATAAAAAAAAAATTAAAGCTCTCCTTTTTATTTCGGTTTTTTTTTTTTTTTTTTTTTTAGGACGGAAACTATCTTTACTTTCTAGTCAGTGATCAAATTATGAATGACAGGAAAGATAGATTCAAAATATTTTAATAGAAAATCAAAAGAAATGAAAGGAGGGGAAAGAGGGAAGCGCGGGCAAAAATTGTAACTTACAAGGGTACAGCTTATTGCGTTTTTGATCGACCGTGCAACATTTAAATTTGAAAGGAATCAAATAAGTTAGCAACCTACAGCAGATGGCTGCACTTTATAACATTAAGTAGTCCGAGAAATTATAAGATATATTACGCACGTATATGGTTGCATTCCAGAGCGAGATCCATTTCTGAATGTAATAAAAATATTAAACCAAGAGCTCTGCTGCGAGTACAGAAGAAATATTATTTTTATGAGTCATTCTTCCATTCCTATAGGTTTCATCTGGACTTGTACCTAACGATGATTTTTGGCTTATAATAATTAAATGAACTTAAATTTTACGAAACAATTAGGTATAAGAGTTAATTTAAAAAAATCTATTAGTCTATCGGTGCCTCTGAACAATGTCAAATGAAAATCTGGAACGAATTCAAAATTTCAAAAATTTCAAAATTTCCTGTCTGCCACGACGCATCTTATAGAATGTGTCATGCGAAGTAGAAATGAAAGTTGTCATTAGGTTAGGTGATCTACAATCATAGAAATGGCATAAGATGCGGAGAAGAAACTAGAGAAGAGGATATCTAACATACCAGCCTGGACAAAAATATAACTAAGCTGGGTATGCAATACGCAATGCATATCATACACTTGTGGTACACGGAAAAAAAAGATTAGCAAAAATAACCATACGGATACCTGATTTTGGCACCTGCTAGATGTTATGGTAAACTTGACCAGAAGTATGGTACATTTACCGATACTTTGAGTAAATTTGACATGCCATCAGGTAACATCACCTGGGACCTATAGTCAAAACATAGTATACTTCTGGTTAACATTACCACAACATCTAGCAGGTGCCAAAATCAGGTATCCGTATGGTTATTTTCACCGTAGTTTTTTTCCGTGTATATCCTGTGCGTTACGACTTACGGATTGCATAGCATATGACCCGATTTCTTTGATACCAAAAGTACAAAGGATTATTGGACTATAATTATAAAGTAGTAAATAAATTCACGTGTCTTTTATTGATATTTTTTACGCCCGAAAAACGTACAGATTGAGATGCTTTGAGTCGGAAACTGTGAGTACTGTATTATAATTTCTAATCCAATATTTAGTTTAAAGGAATGAGATCTGAATCTGTGGCTCGGAAAATTATTAATTAAGGGGGAAAAGATTTCTTTTGAAAAGTAAGTTTGAGAGGTATATGTTATGGTCGAGCTACAATCCAATCGGTGTGAGGGCCTTTAAATAAATCATGTAACGTGGATACATAATCACCAAAATGGCTGCAGAGGAAAAGTCAGGATTCGAGGCAGAAGGAATGATTCGGGAGAGGATAAATTAGAGATACGGGAACGAGATGGATATGTTCGCGTAGGTTTTATAGATACAGTTGCACAGGGAACGGAGAATGGGGATGAAAATTGTAAATAAAAAATAAAGTCATGATCCAATATCGAGGGGGGCAACGGAAAAGGGGGTTGAAAAAAAGGCGGCGCGGTGGGGAATAAAAAAAGGAAAGGGTTTGAGAATAAAAATTTCAAAGATTCGCCCCTAACGGAGACGGGGAGCGGTGGGGCCGTGGGAGGGTACAGGGGGGCGGTGAGGAACGTGTTGCACAGGGCAAAATAGGCGGGCGATCGCCGACGAGAGAAGAGAAACGTCTACCGGAGTTTGCGCCAAACACTTGTACGAAGAGTGAAGAGAAGCGAATCTCTGGATATTTCTTTGTCGCTGAGTTTTTTTCTCTCTCTTTTTTTCCGCCTTTCATTTTCTCTCTCTATTCTCTTGACAGTGTATCCTTCTCCTGCCCGTGAGTAAGCCCTATGAGGCTGTCCTTCTCTCGTCGATAAACTCTTCCCCCACCATTTTCCACCAATGCAGTGGGTAGTGGTGGGATACGATACGGTCTAGTTCCGAGCTCCGCCGCTAGATAGCAGCGCTGAACAGAGAACACCGGTCGACGGAGGACCAAGAGGGGAAATCGTGATGTTCACACTTACACCACGGCGAAGATTTTAGTATTATTTCGTATCGTTCGCCGCAATGTCGTGTGACGCAAGAGGCCTTCGTCCTTTACACGTGTGATTTTATTTGTTATGAGATTGTTTTAATCAAGGTGTGATTATTAAAATATTTTCTCTTGTTTTTTTTTCATCGACAACTCTCTTTTTACTGTTGGCAATACTTCCGTGTTTTCTCCCAATTTTATCATTTTTACGCATCGAATTTGCAGTTATTATTTTGTTTTTGAAATTTGATTTGTTCGGATTTTTATTTCATTTATTAGCAGTTCGAGTTTGTTTTGTTTCCGATTTTACTATTTTTTCATAACACATCTTTTAGTTCGTTTTCTTTATTTTCTAAAGAAAAAATTAAAAATCTATTTGAAATCAAAATCAGTTAATTCATTTGGTTTTTTCAATTATTTTTGAAGTTTTCCTTTTGTTTTTCGTCTCTACTTGTTGGATTTATTTTTTTTTTCTAATATATGTAAGTTTTATTTTATGATTTATTTTTATCTATCCAATTGAAGTGATAAATTAACATATCACTCGTTTTTTCTTTTCTTTTTACCCGGTTTTACTTTTGAGTTTTTCTCAGTTTTTTCCCCATTATTTTCTTATTTTATGTGATACTCAGGTCAATTTTAAATTTTCGTCATTGCGTAAGACATAATTATTTGTGAACGCTGTACGTAAGTACTCTTCTGATTTTCTTGTTACCTCGGTGGACATTATTAATTCCAAGGCTCGATCTATCAAAAATATTTTCGCTTCAATAAGTTTGAAATGAAACGGTTTGTGCCGGCATTTTCGAATTTTCTGCCCCTCGGAACATCGGAGCTCTGAAATTTCGGGGTAGTAAATTTTTTTTTCCTCCGTTTGTTCAGGAGATAAAACTTACAGAGATACGTCACGTATCAAATAATTCGTGTCTGGAGTCAGTCGTAAAGAATTTTCGGCGTTTAGGTACTAGGTGACAGGTGACTAAATATTTCCCAAAATTTCCCAAGATTTATTTAAAAGTGAAATTTTCTCGATCATCGGACATTGCTCCAAAAATTTTTTCATTGAGTATTTTAAATTTGCGAGAATTTTGAATTCTCAATGCTCCTTCTCAAATTAAAATTCTGCAATTTCATTTAATATGGTCCTAATCACCAACTCTATTAAATTGCAATTTTGGTAACCACTTTAATGAATTCATATTTTAATACCAATTCAGATAAATTTAAATAGTATAAATTCACGTGAGTTAGGTTTTAAAAACCGATTCAGAAATTTAAATTATGGTTCTATCATAGATGAAAATATGACTGGGACTTGCAGCTCCCTTTAAACTCATGGACGACTTCAAAGACTTATTCGCGGGGGGAAAAAAAAAAAAAAAAAGAAAAAAAAAAAACAATGAGTCACATGAAAGTTTTTCACCCTTCATTTTATAAAAAGTAAATCAGAGAAATGTCAGCAAAATCAGAATTAATTGTTTTCGTTACTAACGGACTGATAGTGATAAAGAAGCAATAAATTACTGAAATAATAGTCCAAAATGCTAGTCGTAAATATTATCAATACTTAAAAATAAACAATTAAATAAATAGCTGCGTAAATTAATACATTGATTATAATGATATAAATTATTCTCCTAAGATAGTTTCGTCATAGTACAATGAATTTGATAAACCTTATTTGGATCTAAACATATTTTTTGAGGTAAGCGATTTTTTCAATCGTGCTCATAAATCCTCTGATTGAATTTGAGTACCATGACTTTAGTAGAGAGGTTCCCTCGTCACAGTTACAATAATGGTATTTATTGTTTTCGGTTGTGAGTTGAGGTTGTTGCGCCCTTTTCTTATCACTGCTGTCTGCAGACTTTCATTTGTTTTGGAATTGGTGAGAGATTTTCTTATTCCAGTAGCGAAAAAGTTAAAAATATCAATGAATAATCTTTTTAAAATGAAAAACAAGCAGGGAAGCTCCGATACATTGCATGCATTGGAAAAGCGTGCCTGTGAATTGTAAACAAAAAAATCTGCGCATAAGTTGTTTCATTTGGTCTTCTGCTCTGCTGGGTTTTGCAGAAATAAGTTTTGCATAAAGGCTTACGCATACATGGTTTAAATATTTTTATTATAATGTAGTTCAGGGGAGAAGATTTGTCAATTTATTGTATATTATTTAAGGTACAGGAAGTGCTGTTGGAGCTTTGATTAAGAAAAATGACAATGTATATGCATTTGAGACGTATATTTGAAAAAAATTTTTTTGAGTCGTTGTTTTTGCAGTGACACATTACAATTGGTTCAGTGTTTTGTTCTTTTGTGGATTACAGTTGTTTGAAATGCATCAGCAATATTTAAGGAGACATTGTAGTATGTAACTAACATATGAATTGAATAAATAGTTTTATAATATACATGAATGATTCAATAATGAAAATTTGGATGAAATCACTGATTATAGAGTATTTGAAGTTTAAAGATTCTGCGTTGAATGGATGTAAAAGATTCTATTTATAATTTAATAAAATGAGAAAGAAAAGAGGGGTAGCTCATGGTTTTGTTAGTGGAATATGGTGATGAAAGGTAAAGGAAGGTAATTAATAAATGTCTACATATTGATAGAGACGAAATAGAGTCATTCCTTTCAATATCTGAATTTTTAGACACAGTATTGGCCGATTTGGATCTGAAAATAAACAATTACAATTAATGTCAATAAAAGCAATTCCTGCTATGTTTTCATTAAAGGCTTTACTGTACAGAAAACCTTATGGTGAATACTCAAGATAAAATTAGGCTGAATCATCTACTTGGAAAAAATGCTATGATTAGCATCCAGTAAAAACATTACAGACGTACATACTAATTGAAGTTTTAATAATTTATGCATCAACTTTGACAACTATAATTAGTGTAGTCCCCTACCCCATTGCGATGCGTCCCTTCAAGCAAACAGAGTTGCTTACAGAGTTGAAGTTTCTAGCCTTTCATTCGATGACATTCTATCAATGAGAAGCAAAAAAAGTTACGCATAAAAGCTTCCACCCCCCCCCCTCCATACATGTGCTTATTTTAAAAAATTGGCCGTATAGTGGAAACCTTTGATGATTATATTTAATTTTTGGATTCTCTCAAAGAGAGCAAGTATAGTCTGGACTCAGCGCATGAGATTTCAATTATTTTACTCATGGGACAGTGATTAAATACCAGAGGACCTGAATAGAATAAAAGAAGTCTACTATATTTTATATACAAAGTGAGCCAGAGCATCCGTTGCTGGCATTTTTCTCGAAAATTACTGAAACAAATGATTTGAAACAAAACAATCAGACAGAAAATTGACTCCAAATTTTTTATTTCTGATATTTTCATAAGCTCCTGACAACCTCTTGGGGTGTATTCTGGGGGGTTCAAACACATTTTTCAACTTTTCTCGAAAAACCCTCAATGCAGATGTAAAAATTCATTTAAATCTAAAAGTAGAGAAAAAAATTTGTTTTATAAGTTTGAAAAATAGGCGCAACGTAGGAATCTGAACAAAAAACTTCTGTGAAGAAAGCTGATTTTATAAGCTTTCAGATGGCGCAAACCGCGATGCCGAAAAAAATTTCGTTCAAGAGTTATGACCGCGCAAAGTTTCAAATCTAGGCCAAAAATAGGGTTCCGACTTTCGATTCTACAAAAAAAATTTTTTGCTCCACCAATAATCGATGAAATTCATTGAAACTTGGTGGAAGCGGGTTTTTTTGGGGCGTGAATTTATTTTTGACATAAGTTTTTCAAAATTCTCAAATCATATATGGCCGCCATAGTTTTTCGTTAGATTTCCCTTTATTGCGCCTATTTTTCAAACTCAAAAAACGGATTTTTGGAAACTTCAAAAGTAAAACAAAATGCAGAAAAAAGGGGCAAATTTTTTGAACTAAAACTGTAGCACATCAATCGAAGATCTTTAAAATACGCATCTTTTGGTGCAAAGTTCACGTCAATATCTATTTTCGTTCAAAAGTTATGGAGCATTGGAGGTTTTGACTTTGACCCCCTGCACTCCCGCTCCCGGGTTTACCAAATTAAAAAAACTGCAGATATTCTGAAAGATGATGCTTAGCTCTATCATCCCTGAAAGTTTCATCCATTTTTGAGGGGGGGGGGACTCCTAATGGTAGCTGGATGGACCCTTTTTTATCAAAACAAATACCATTAATTGAGCCTGTCTCGTCCTCTAAAAAAATAATAAAAAAACCATAACTTCGCTTACACTTTCGAACAGGCGTTAATGTTGTAACAATTCCCGAAACTAAAAAATTAAAAGAATACTGATCTAATTTTTTTATTTTAATGAGATCCATTTTCAACCCATAAAATTGAATGTTAAAAAATTTCGCTTAAAAAAAAAAAAAAAAAAAAAAAAAAAAAAAAAAAAAAAAAATTTATCAGCTGATCAAATAAAGGCAAAAAACGTGACTACTTCATTCCGCGCTCTCTAGCGGGTTCTTCTTGAAGCTTTACTTTTGTGAGAAGGTATCCTATAAGTAAAACCATGATCTGTATCGGTTTTATTTCGCGCCCCCTATTCGAAAATATCAGCTGACTCTAGACATTCACAGAGAAAGATTATCAAATTAGTGAACAGGTGAGCCGCAGTGCAGCCAATGCAGCCAAACAATCACCGGCTGCAAAACAATAATAAAAAAAAAAAAAAAACATCACACAACGACTCGTTATCGGCCGCCCCTACGAAAAAACCCCGAATGTACTTTAAAATCAATTATATATTCAATAAACGTAAAAAATAACACAAAAACAATGTCCAACATAACAAATTAATCATAAAAACAAACAAAAATTTATTCATCGTAAAACCAACACAGCAGAGTAAAATTACAACAAAGTTGGCAACATAAACGCAAAAAATTACCTCACCGCACTCCACTTACCCCTCAAAAGTGGTGAGTCCGTCGTTTAATTGGAATTATAAAAAAACTAAAGCATTAAAAAGAATCCAACTATTTTTGCTGCAAACTTTAGAAGGTACGATTTTATAATTGTACCATTGCAATCCTCAAAACGCAACAGACACACAGGAAAAATCACAAAATTCAAAAACAGCCGATTTTCAACTTTAGGCCACTCAGCATAGGAATACACGTGGAAAGCATAGGCTGCCTTATTACATTGTATACATTGTATTATATTGTTAGCAGCAAAACGATCGGAATAAGCGTGCCATGTTCCATGGGCACGCTTAATATTACGCTGTAAAATATTTTGGGTCTCAGAATTAAGAAGCTTCGGTTTTGCTAAAATATGCCCGATTATATTTTCCAGCGTTTTTTTCATATAAAGAAATTCTCAAATTTTTTCACCGTTTCATGCGAATTTTTTAAGGAAGGGGGGGGGGGGGATTGTAGGTGGAAACTTAGAAGAGAACTTATAAGAGGAGATGTCAATAATTTAGGATCATCCTAACTTTCTTCACAGCCTTGTGCTGAATTGTATTTTTTTTTTGAGAATTTTTCGTGCTGAATTGGTAGTTTTAATGGAATACGTATTTTAAAACATGATTAGAAATAGAGGAGCGATAAAGTAATTTGTGAGTCGTGAATCTAAGATCGTATGCTTCATTTTCAGAATGACAGTAAAAATTTTCTACTCGGATTAACTATCATCGGGTTTTTTTTACTTTGTTCATTACGTGATAAAAATAGAAACAAGGTTCTGTGGCCTCGGAAAAAATTGAGGTACTGATTAAAAATTTTTGCTCCGATCAAGAATTTTCAAACTTAGAAAATAAAATAGCAATAGACCGAGGATTAAAAAAAAAATAGGCATCTAAAAAACTTTATGAAATTTATTTTTTTAACTTTTTTGTCGTAATTTGCCCAATAATGCTTTGTTTAAAAAATGTTACTCTCAAAAAAATACGGCGTGGCTCTGAAAATGAAACTTGATGCTATTAATTTTTGACGGTAATTTGTCAGTCGTGCTTTGCAAAAATAATTTCCGGTGATTGTAAATGAAATTTTTTTTTTTTTTTTCATTTTTTGTGGTTTAAACTGAGAAATCGCAAATTTTTAAAATCACAAAAGCATATTAGCATAAAAAAATAGTAGAAAAAAAATTTTTTTTATCAAAGAGGGGCCCTAAACATCTAAGGGCTTCGGCCAATTAATTTTAGTCCTCTAAATATCTAAGTAAATTATTATTTAGCGGGTTTTTGGGAAATTCGTAAAGTAGACACTATTTTAAATGACGGGTTATTGAATGAACTAAAAATGCACATCATAGATCGTGAATATCGACAGTTTTTCCTGACTGATTTTGAAACGTAAGAAGATAAATTATGTATACTTTCTTTTTGAAAAAAAATTAAACTTGAGCCCAAATTTTTTCCTTTCTTTGCTACCTCATGGTGGTGTTATTATGCTGTATAAAAAAATTTAAATAAATTCGTGAAATTGATAAGAAAATAGCTTCTATTTTACAGCCTGATCTCAAAAAATATATTTTTTTGTCCATTTTTTTATCGTTGATTATTTCTCCTAAATTTACCACGCGCGTGCTTTTAAAAAAATCGTTCTGTAATTTTTATTTATTTATTTTTTTTTTTTTAATTTCATCCTCGTCATAGAACTTAAAATTTTCTCCCAATAAAAAAGTTTGAATTTTTCTACGCGATGAAAAAAGTCAGAGCCACTCAAGTAAACCCACCCTCCTAAAACTTTTCCGAATCACTCTCTTGTATTTTGTCCGTTTTTAAAGTACCTACTCATGCTGAAAAATCGTTGTTTTTCCGCCTGCTTCGTTCCTTATGATCATTAAAAAAGCATTCTACAAAAATCTGCCTTTGTCTTTTGAGTGTAAATCGGGATTTCTTTTAGAAATTTTTTCCCCCCCCACATTTTTCCTCTGAGCAATTTATCGGCTCTGCGATCGAGTTTTTCAATGGTTTTTAATGCAATCAATATCCTCGTCTATTGCTGTTTTTCTAAAAATTTTATAAATAATGATATAGTTTAAAACTTTAAAAAAATTTTTTTCATTTATAACTTTGTATTGTTTCGGAGACCCAAAAAATCTACATCTATTTTAAAAACATTATCAATTCCCTTGGAATTTACACTGACTATATGACAAGCTTCAGAAATTTCGATATTTCATTCAAAAATTTAATTTTTGTTTTTTTTTTAAAAAAAAAAAAAAATGTTTTCTCACGAGATTATTTCATATTTTACAAGTAAAAAGCTATGAATTTACAATTTTTCGAAGGATTTCTAAAGTTACGGAAAAATACCACGTATATTTTAATTTACTTTCTTACTCAGTCTGAAATATTATGAAGATTTTTGTAGGAAATTGAGCTCGCTCTTTACTTTATACTTTTATTTTTTATTTTAAGTTTTTTTGATGAGAATAACTTTGAAATTGATTCTTACTAGATGACGGATTTCTGAAAGTTACGAAATAATTCGGTTTTTTAATTTATTTTTTCATTGGTTCGCCCAAGATACTCTTTATTCTTTTTATGGATATGGGAAAATACATATTTTAAACAGTGTTTTAAGTGTTTCTAGTGGTGTCGTTTCGTTTTCTCTGAAATTTCCTTATTATTTTCCTCTTAGTTTCTGCATCGTAGGTGCGTTCAACAATATCAATAATTAAGCAAGTTACTAATTAAAGAAAATTTAGATTTATGTTTTAAAGAGCAAGACAAGTTTGTAACGTATAATGGTATGTATCAGCAGATAACTGTGGGGAAAAAACTCATTTAATTTACAATCCGAGTTTTATCGTATTATTAAGAGCGATTTATTACTTTGATATTCCTTAAGACCTGATTTTATTAACTTTAATTTTTTAGAATAAAATTACATTTTTTCTGCACAAATAATTTACCTAGGTGAAACTGCTTTGTGCTAATAGCACAGTTCAAACGACAATGACTTGAAAGAGGGAAAAAATATTTCGCGAAAAACTTGTTTGATGTATATATTAGCGTTTCCTTAGTTCCTCTTTTCCTTCTTTTACCCAGTGGGAAGAAACCAAATATCTGTAAAATTAACCAGGTGTCTATGAAATATTGGGTTTTAGTTTTTGGCTCGCCGTTATTAATTATAATTAAAATCAATTTGAGAAGGATCAGGATTTGTCGTGCGATGGCTGCTACGCGAAGTGTTTAGAAGCTTTTCGGTGGTTTCTAGAATTTTTAATCCGGACATTTCACCAGAAGTGTTTTTCTCTTTCGCTGCTCCTTTTAATTTCGAGTCGTCTTATAAGTTTAAAAAGTGCCAAGGAAGTGATCAAAAGACACGTCATGCACACAGATTGATTTTCTAACAAAACCGTTCGTTTGTATTAACCCTTTCATGACAAGGTGACCGGTAGACAAAGCAACGTTCCGTTTAAATTAAGGGCAGGGTAGATAAATATTCTTGCTCCGATGTGTTCATTTTGCCTATTCATTCAATTGCAGGCGCTCAAAGATACGTTGCTTTGGAGTCGCTTTTATTGTCAATACATGAAAGAAATTTAAATTTTTGTAAGACAGATCTAATCACGAGAACGAATATACGTGGCGTGGTCTGGTCTCGAAAGGGTTAACTTGTCGAGAAATTAGGACCTTCTGAAACAAAGTTTTTGCCTACAAAACGCAGGAAGAGCGTAGATATTTTCTTAAAAAATCTTTATTTAAAAAGGTTGTGTTGTTCTTACTTTTCTAAGGAATGCATTTTGCAAGCACTTACAATAAATGGTGAATGAGTAAATTAGCTTTCCATCTTGTGTTTCTTTTTTTTCTTTCTTCCTTTCTTATCATTTTTTACGAAGTACGAAGGGGGATATTCTAGACTATTTTGGTCGTATTTTCTTAACAGAGAACCTATATCAATGAGAGGAATATCAAACAGACGCTATGGAAGCATTCAAACTATATCTGCAAAGCCCTCGTCCTTTACACACTTTTTGAAAGTCTGAAAATATTTTTCCGTCACAATTTTTTATTCTTAATTCTTTAATTTAAGTAGGTAAATCTAATAAATGAATCAGTGAAATTGTAATTTTACCTAACATTGTTTTTTATAGAAAATTTGGCTCCGTTTTCAACAATTTTATTGAAATATAAATGAACAAAAAAGAAAAGTATGATGAAAATTGAAATATCATAAAAAGTGATGTTTTGTTTTCCTTTCTTTTTTTTAAGCTGGTTTTTAATTACGCAAAACAGGCGAATGTTGGACTTTTGAGCCTTCATATCTCGAAAACTGTTCATTTGAATGAGCTGCACTCTGATGAATTTTTCATCAGAAAATAAGATCTAGGATATCTTCATAGGAAGATAAAATTTACATAAAATCCAACTTTGACTGAAAGTATAAGTTTCCATAAGGATCGTCTATCATCATTTGGCTCCGTAAAGTAGTGGTGCTGATGGTGCATACCTATACATAATATATACTGATGTGGCATTAATCATTTCTGATCCAAAAAAACTTCAATTGTTGGATCAAAGATGCAATTTAAAAAAATAAAAATAAGGTGTGTGTGAAAAACATAGCTTAGCCTTGCTTCATTTTTTTTATTACTATTATTATTATTATTTCTTCTAATGTTTTTCCTTTTATAAACCATCGTACAAAGACAGAATTTGTTTTACAAAAATTTTGTTGAAAGAGCTCGGAATCAAATTTCTTACAGTTTCTCTCGCTTATCAAAAACGGGGGAGCGATGATACCTTTATTTATTGGCATCTCATCGATTCTTGCCAGAAATAACGTCAAAATCCCTACCGCGCGCTGCTCTTTTGCGATTAATTACAATGGTGGAGCGAATCTGACGTCGATTTATAAAGAGCCGAGACTCCCGACCCCCCCCCCTCTCATCTACACCGTCACCCGTGCGGGATCCACAATTTATAATTAGCTTTAACTTTATGAAAATATATAAATCAGCCGTGAATTTTAATTGACGTGTGTTGCGGCAATAAATGCAGCGTCGCGTTCGGTTCACGTCGTTTAAGGTGAAATTCGTTGCCGTTCCTTCATGTTATATCACTGAGAAAAATATTCCTGTTAATTCAACCGGAATTCCGTTTAGGAACGTATATAAAAACATAATTCTTGTAGAAGTAACCGAATTTTTTTGATGAAATAACCGGGCATCCGGTGACTGTAACCAGAATTTGAGATACAGTTACCGAAATTTCGGCGAGGAAATTGTTTATCTAAATTCTTGTATTTGCGACAGGAAACTTTTCTCAGTGATATATCATTATAAATTTCCCCGAATATTACGTTGGTACCTATTTTTGACTTTTTTTTTTTTTTTTTGACATTTGGCCCAGAAAAAAAGACTATTAAATCTTTATTAACTCAATTTTCGTTATACTTTCTGCACTGGTATAACACTCAAGTGGGGACATCGCTTGTTCTACATTTTAAACGATACGGATATTATGCGATCGCTGCGTATAATTAATGGAATTTTCTATTCACCGACGACTCCACCGGTTGAGGAAAGATCACAGATGCGAGTATTTTTATACGTTACAGTCATATAAACTGCACTGAATTGTGTAATCTTTTCTCAACCGGTTATTGGTGAAATGATCGGTGTATTGAAAAATTTCATTAACTATACGCAAAATAGCAGCTCTGTTGGTTCAGCAGGTTTGGCAACTGTGAAAGAATTAGTCGCATCGAGTGATTTTAGTGCGCAAAAAAGTTGGTCGCCGATCGGCGAAGAATCAGAATTAGCGCGCGATTATAGTTATTAATGGATAGGCACGATTTTTTCCAAAGCGAGGTCGTATCATGGAGAATATCTGAATATCAGACATTGATACCGGCTGCAAGGAGGAGAATATATATGTATAGATTTTTTTGAAAAACTTCCATCAGGTATAACTGGCCTTGATTTTTTTTTTCGGTGAAAAATTTGTTTGATAGTTATCTATAAAGTGTACAAATTCGCAAGCTCATTTTTATTTGTATGTTTCCGACAAAATGACCTGGATTTCAAGTGGCAGCAGGAATTAGTCGGTGATCTTTGATTAATTTTTGAATTGATGAACTCCGTCAGAAAATCAAGAGATAGTCTACAAATTGGTGGGGAGTTTGATGCCACCTATAACATTAATAAATTGAGCTTGATTGTCGATTGACTATGTCGGTTGATAGGAAGAAGATTGATGGATTCAATTCACTTTTGCTTGTGTGTTTGGATTCAATGGTTTTTTTCTTATCTATAAACTAGGTTTTTTTTTCCGTCAGAATATTAAAACTGTCTCATTGTCTCATTTAGCAATAATTAATACTTATATCTTCTTTCACAATGATCCTTAAAGAGAGGAAAAACACTGGTGTGAGAACTCAGAAATAGTGAAAAATGGAAATGAATCAGGGAAAAGCGAAAATAAAGAGGCAATGATTGACAAATTAAGGTGGGAGTTTGACGTCTACACTTAACTGTAAAAAAGAACTTTGATTATCTATGACTAGGTTGTTTGATTGAATAAATATTAATGAGTTTCTCGCAAAAATACGATTGGAGTATTCGTTCGCTTTTTCATGTTCGCAGTTGTTTATTTTTAGTTCGTAGGTTTTTTTTATTTTTTGATTTTGTTGTTATTTTTTCTTTATCAGAATATTGAAATAGTAATTTTTAATAATTGGTATTTTTTAGTTAATAATTGCATAATTTTACAGTGCTTGCCAAAGGATATACCGATAGCTGAAAATGTTATAAATGAAAATGAATAGCTTGAAAAATTCCAAAAGTACCCTTGATCAATGGAGATGAGTCCCTTGTGCGCTTGTATTTGTGTGAGATGACCGAGAAAAAAAATCTAACTTCCATTAGATAGCTAATTATTGGTCAAAATTGTTGAATTTTTACTGTAGCGATTTCCTGAAAGTTTAAGTTCAGTATTCCGTTGACTCACAGAGCTTTTAAACAAAGCTTATTTTTGATAGATCCTTGAAATAGTCAAATGAGGATTACTGCGGAAGAACACACTTGATGCTTTATAAGCTCTCTTTCCAAGACTAGACCATGTTATAATAACACTTTTACATTGTATTCGTTAATCTCATGTACCGCAAAGGCTCTAGCTCCCACCTACAAAAATCGAATGCCAATATTAACAACTGCTCTCGATATTTTTCTGCACAGTTTGTGACCTCTTTTTTACCTTATATCGGTTTACTTTTAAGCTCAAAGTTCAGGTTCAAAGGTCTCTCAGGTCACGCGCCAACAGATGTTGAGTTAAATTGAACATTAAAGCTCGTTGGCTTTCGCGTGTCAATAATTATTTTATGCAAAAAAAAAAAAAAAAGTGCCTATGGTTGGTTGTAGCGACTCGAGCAGACAGAATTATTGTGGGGGACACCCCCTCTACGTTTTTGTGCCTTTTTTTTTTCACCTGATGACGTCCGAAAACTAATCTTCTTCTTTTCGAACCTCTGACGCTCATACTCCAGAACTTCCCCCTCCCCGCACCCCACAGTCGTTAATTCGTGCACCTGTGGTGTATAAATTGAGAGAAATTCTTGAGTTTTTCTGTTTTATTCGTTTGATTTGAACATTTTTTCCTCTCCTAACCTACCTGAACAAATTATGTTATCATTATATTTTTGTCGATAATGAACAGTTCTCTGTAGCGGCGAATTTCACGTTTGCAATATTTTTTTTTTTTTTCTGATCTTCGTCCTAATCATTATCTACCTTTTATTAAATCTACGATTTTTCCGCAACTTTTGAATTCGCCATCTGTTTTATATACCTCCCGCGTGAACCCTTCTTTTTTCTTTTTCTTTTTGACAGCATCGATTGATATTTGTAAAAAAACTGTGTAATAGATGAAACTGTGAGAAAAACTGAGTCGAGTTCAAACAAAAATCTTTCTCCTATAGTGCAACCAGCATATAAATAAAAATAACTATTTTTTGCTTGTTTAATTTTTATTTTTTTATCTCTTCAATATTTTTTGGTGCAATTTTTATTTTTTTTTATTTTTTATTTCTGCTATATTGTACACGTGCCTTTAATATTTCTGAAATACTGGCGTTTTTTTGAAAGTTTCAAAACTCACACACTGCAGCATGTGATAATTACGCTTTGAGTCTTATTCGTTTTGTTAAAAGTGCTTTTATTGATCCATTAATCTTATTTTCTTTTCTTTCATTTACAAAAATTGGAGGTTTTTGTGTTCAACGTCATTTTGAGTCTTATTTAACTTGAGCTGTGCTTTTATTGATTCATTGATTTTATTTTCGCGTACTTATTTGAGTGAAGGTTCTGTTCTATTTTAGCGTCGCGTCGAAAACGATGCTAATTCACTTTCGTTGATGGTTACCTTGAATTTTCATATTTCTTGAAACACATTTTTTTCGGGAGTATCATGCACGAGCTTTATTTGTATTGTCTTAAATTTCATTGATTAAAGTCATTGCTCTCGCAAAAACAGGCAACGGAAAATTTTAACTGTCTGTGTTTCTGGGACTTTTAACATCACCTTTTAGATATAGTTTCGTTCTTTAAGTTTTGTAGGATGAATCGATTAATCGCTCTGCACGCCGATAAATCAGCTTTAGTTTTTGGTTCTTGATTTTCTCTCCTGTACAGAAAAAACAAAAAAACAAAAAAAAAACGCTTTGGTATGGGCACTGAGAAAAATTTCTTGTTATCATAACCGAACGTCTTGTTAATTCTTACTTAACCGGAATTCCTGTTATTTTAACTAGAAATTTCTGTTACTTCAACAGGAACTGCTGTTCTTTCAACAAGAATTCATGTTATTTCAATAGGAATTCCTGTTCCTTGACGTCCAGTTGAAATAACAGGAAATTTTTTCTCACAATCAGTGCGGTCATAAAGCCTTTGGTTAGAAAATGACCCAGCAAAGGACTTCAGTGCTAACCAAAGGTTTTGTACTTCTAACTAAAGATAATTTGCTTGGTGAACCCAAAGTTGACTCAACCTAAATATTTTGCTGGGTCATTTTGCTACGAAACGTTTTGCTACGAAACGTTTTGCTACGAAACGTTTTGCTCAACCAAAGTTTTTTCGTCTGTTTTTCCTGTGTGTAATTTTTTGCTTTTTGTTTCGTTTTGCTTTAATCATGCTTTTATTTGAAGCCTAACTAATAGAGCCTAACGAGTCTTCCAGAGCACTTACACGAAAGAATCAGATATGATGGAGCAGAGGTGTTTGATAATTAATTTAAGAGAGGGAGGGGCGGGATAACTGAAATAAAGGGAAGACCAACACAATAGACCATAGTGCAATAGTTCGGGGGGGGGGGGGTTGTGGGGAGGCCCCAATTATTAGACTAAAAGGGCTTGGCCGTGAAGTGGAGTTATCCGATTCCGCCTTGGTTCTCTATCCTGTGTCTCTTTTCTTCCTCGTCTCGTCTTCTGTAAGCCTTATAGGAAATATGTTGAAAATGACAGATATTGAGTAATATGTCAAAGTAGTCGTCGGAAGACCCTTTGACAAGAGGCACCGCCGATTCGCCGACGTATTAGTAACACGGAGATCGGTTGAAGCCCCCCCCCCCCCCACAACCACCTCATACGTCGGTGCGTGGTGGGCTAATCTTTTTCTTGCCTAAGCGTTCGAGGTGGGCCCTCATCATCACTACTTCCCTGACTCCACCGTTGCCCGTTGTGTCTGTTAGCCGTATTTTTTTATTTTTTTTTCGCCTTGCGGTCTGTGTCTTTCGATGGATGGAGTGAGCGGTCGGGTCTTGGGTCGACGCGGCGGGCGGGTTCGGGGCCCCGACTTTTGTCGCGCTTGATACAAAATGCGAGCCGTGTCTAACTTCGGAAACCTCGGAACGATCGAAAGCAACCAGCTAAACAGCCAATTACTCGCTGAATCGGCCTTTTTTTTCTCCCTCTCCCCCCCCCCCCCCCCCGTTCGCGGTGAAAGCAAAATAGTTAGTTCGGGTGACTTTGAGTTATGGCTAGGGTAAATTGATTTATTGTTCTAACGATGGATCGGAAATCATATAGGCCATATGATGCAAAATGCGCTTAAAACTGATGATTATATCGACTTACTGATTTCTTGTCGATTTGGCGGTGGCTTGTGTATCGATATGTATCGATACGTAACGATATGTGTGTTGTGATAGGGCTACAGCCACCCTCTCGGCTCTCCTCCCCCCTCCCTCGAAATTTCAGAAAAAAGGATAATTAAAGGAAAAGAAAGGAACAAGAGGGGGGAAAGATCTGCAGCCACCCCCGAAAAAAAATTTAGAGATGAAGCCACCCCCGAAAAAAAAAAATTCTGACTTCGGCCATACCGATATGTATTTGATCAAACCTCCCGCTTGTTGATAAAGTGTCTGATTCACAGAAAAAACAGAAAAAAGCATTTGGTAGAAAAAACACTGAAGTTGAGCCAACCAAAATTCTTTGGTTCACCCAGCAATTTCTCTTTATTAGTCGGGCGTACAAAACTTTTGGTTTGCTCCACTAAAGCCTTTTACTGTGCCATTTTTCCACCGAAGATTTTGTCAGCGCTCTACCAAAGCTTATTTTCTGTTTTGTTTTTTTTTTCTTTTCTATTTTGATCGATTTAAATTTCCCGCTCTTTCAAGGAGCATCTGATTGGTCGATTGAAAGCTCCACCTCGTCGAACCAGAGTCTGATTGGTCGATTTAAATCTCCCGCTCTTCGCTGAGACAACCTATTCGTTCTCTCGATGCTGCGAGACATAATGTCTTCATCTTCTCACAGTGGAGCAGAACGTGTAAAATCCAGGCCGTAAAATTTATCATGGTATACAAAATGCACTTGTAAAGTTGTTAAGGAATCAAATTCATGCTCTATTTAACAGAATTCGGTTTGAACATTTGCAATACTCAAATGTATGCTAAGACAGTAAGTCCAGAAACAGGCGTATTTGTTGACATTTTTTTAATTTTGTTGCTTGCCAGGAATTAGGTTTCTCTCTGTTTGCCTTTGTAAACAGATGTGTTTGAAAAGGATGGAAGGAATAAGGGATGTCACGTGACTTTGATACCTATCTCTATATTTTTTAAAGAACAATCGTTCGAATAGACAAAGAGTGGGAATGACTAATTCCTGGCAATGAGCTATAACTTTAGAGTGGCACATCAAGAAACGTTCCGCTGGTTCATTGTTATCACTTAGGGCGCCGCCATCTTGCCGTAAAAATCGATTTTGAGGTTAAATTTTGTAGGTTGTTTCCGGTCGTTTGGTAAACAAACTCGGGCATCGCCGGAAACGACTTACAAAATTTAACCTCAAACCTTGGAATCTGCCGTCCAAATTCCGCTTTTTCCCGGGATTCCTTCTACCCTGTGTGGCACAAGGTGGACCAGCCCGCTGCCACTCTAAAGTTATAGCTCATTGATTCCTGGATCGAGAAACAATGTTGAATGTACAGAGATTTACACGAACGGATAAAAGCTTCAACGATTATTATTTTGTCCAGATGAACTGATAATCGCGAGCCATCTGTGCGACGCTGGCCTTGACGTCGAGTTGCGTGAGTGACAAGTTGCCTACCTAACCCTAATTGCAGGAAATTAGTCACCTCTGCCTTCTGAGCCTCTGATCAAACCAATATCAAATCAATTACCCGACGCATTGGTTGGCTTACTTTGACTGCCGTGTTGTGCCATGCCAGGAGCGCGTCGAGCCCGCTTTCAGAGCGCGGTATGCGAATTTCAAAAGCTTACAACTTTACCTAACATATTACACACGTATCTATGCTCTCCCCCCTTTCCCGGACCCCTCTCCCCTCTCTAAACAAACCTAATTGCATGAGAACCTGTAGCTGGGTTCTCTCGCGGTTAATGTATGAGCGCACGCATCAATTTCTGTCGGAGATCTCAATAGGAAAAAAAAAAAAAATTACTCGAAACTTGAACGTTGAAAGAATGGAGTAGCTGATTTAAACGGTATAGTGTTTCTATAAGCCATCGCTGTGACGGTTCGTGCAATTTGGCAACACCAGTTGCTCTCCATTTAAAACTTCGTAAAATAATCGATTTGTAGAAGATTCTCTAAATCCCCAAAAACTGTGTCGATTGGACTTGGTAGGTAATCAGAACGAATTAACTCGTGTGTGGTGATGAAAGGAATTAAAAAAAAAAAAAAAAAAAAATTATTATTATTATTTATTATTGCTTTATCAGAAAAAAATAAAGGGCTCCCGACTATAAATGCATTATAGGCATAGAATCTTCGAAAAGTTGACTTATAAGTAAATGTATTGTGTAAATGTGATTACCTCTTCGTTCAGGCCACAAGCTCCGAGCATATATTCAGTTTTAAATTCTTTTAACTATTTAAGAGACAAGCCTAATACGAGACTCTGATTCCGGCATTTTTAAAAGTTCATATTAACAAAGACATTAAAAACGTTCTGGTGCACCGTAGACTAGTGGTTGTGATCTCAAAGCTGTATTTTTGAGTCAGTCGGAGAAACTATTAAACGTTAAGCCTTAGCTCATAAGCATCCAATGCCGCAAGTTTATAAGAATGTTTGCTTAGTTTGCCTTGAGCCACCGAAAACTCGATTTGCTCGTGTGGTTTCGCTCAGTTGAACCTCTCTAACCTATCGCCGGATTCAGTTGTGCTCTCAGAAACTTTTCAGCGTTTCAAAATCAGGATTTCTATATTATGTTTAAATACAAGATTCGAATTAGTCTAAAATCGGAATCCGAAAATTCCAGACTCCGAAACTCTATAAGGGCCTCGCATTTCGGACTTGTGTAAACTATAATTTGAATGCATGGTTGTCGAAACTATCTGATTAGTACGCTGATTCGAGTGAAATATCTGATTATCCGTTCCCTGATCTTGCAACCGAGGTAGCTATAGAGAAATAACTCGAATCAGATTTATGATCCAATAATGCAATGCAATGGACCGAGCGAGGACCAGCAATGAAGAATGGGAAGGAATCTTTTTCATCTCAGTTAAATAAAAAAAAAATATAACTTCGATCCTGCGTCCATTAGCATTGGTTTGTGATCAGGTTTCATCGGTTTATAGGGTTATAAAAAAAGATAGTGAGAAAGGTCTGAGCGCAGGGTTATCGAAAAGGTAAAATGTGCCACCCCGCGTATTGGTACTACAACAGGAGGTCTCCCCTATCGATGATTTAGGGTGCGATCACAGCTCATTTGACTTGGGCAGTTCAATGGTTCTATAGCGGATCGGATAACCCAAAATCCGCCCCCGCGCGACCAGGACTTAGTGGCCCTTCCTGTCGATGTGTGTTTTTTTTTTTTTTTCTCCCCTTTTTTTTCTCTCCGGATTTTTTTTTCCCTCCAGTGTCTCTCTTTTCGTGTTTGATTTAAGCCTTGGTGAGCGTAAACTCATTCGAAAGTATCAACGTGGTTGAAAAAGAATTCGAGGGAATTAAGAGTTCAAAATTTATGACGCTTTGTCAAAGAATTGAAAAGAGAAAAGAGGAAATGGAAAAAAAGAAAAAAAAATAGAAAAAAACTGCGACTGATATTATTTATAATGTCTTTTTTTTATTTTGTATTTATTTATGTATTTATTTATTTGTTATTATTTTTTTTTTTTCATCATAATACTCGTTGATTCTGTCAGAAAATATGAAGTCAAAGCTATCGCGATATATGTGGCCGGTTAAAATAATTTATTGCATTAAGATTAAATACCCGTTCGGAAAGAACAATTTAATGTCGTTTTGTGACGATTATTTTATTTTCGAGAGGAAAGAGGTGGCATTGTGGACTGTGGTTTAAGAGCATTCTTGGCACTCTTATTGTTGGAAATGACTAGTAGGAAAATGATAATTTAGAATAATGAAGTTTTCTGTTTTTTTTTTTTTTTTTTTTTTGTTTTTTTTTTTGTTTTTTGTTTTTAGCTTGTTTTGACCTCGAAAAAATATTTGAATAGGAATTTCAAATTTGTTTTAAACATTATTCACGGAACAATGAACGAAAAACTGTCCGAGTGCTCCATACGCATGTTGCTTAAACGCACTTTCTTCTATATCCAATAACTTTGCAGTTTGTCCATTTAAACTCACGCAAAATATCGATTTTGAGGCTGTTCACTGTAAACCTCTTCAGTTCGACCTTTTTCATGGGTTTAAACTGACGACATGCTGTGTAGTCAGATTTCACGTAACTCCACTGGATTTGTATACTGTTCCGTTGTGAACCCGGAAAGGATAAGGCCAGAAACAAGGAAACACTAATCGTTATAAGGATAGGCATGGAAGGGGAATCTAATATAATATCCTGCATTGTAGTTTTAATATGGTCATATTGCGGTTGATTCGTTTCCCTTGATGGCTTGAAGGTATTGACTCCCTTTTCGTTAATCCTGCACCTCCTGATAATTAGAAATCTTTCAAACCTCCGTCAGGGATGAAAAAAAGCGTAGTTTTTTTCCCCCACTTCCTTCTTTTTCAACATGCGCACAGGGTGTTCTCACATTCTCTCCATTGAGGGATCTTTTGCGAGAAAGAAAAAGAAATGTCTGTCGGCGAGATTAAAATGTTGAGAAAAATCAGTTATGATAGCAATTCAGAGCAGTGGCGGCTTGTGCAATATGGCAACAATGTCATCCCTCCATATGATTGTATGTAAAACAATCGATTCGAAAGTGAAGTAGTGCTTCACGTGCAATCGATTGTTTAACATAGATTCAAATGGAGGGAAAACATCGTTGCCAAAATGCACGAGCCGCCACTGATTCAGAGACAGCGGCTTCTAATGCAAATGTTGGCAGGCTGAGATGTTAAATAGATAAATCTTGCATTGTTTTATGTGTCTCCTGTGAAGTTGAAAAAGTTTTGATTGTTATAATTCTCTTCCGAGTACATTTATACAGACTAAAAAGACTTGTGACGCTTCTTTGTAATTTGGTCTCCTGAACTTTCGAACCTACTATTTTTCCAATAATTTCTGCTGGAGATGTTTTGGAAAGTATAATCAAAGTTGATTCAGAATATGTTTCTTTTATTTTCTTTAAGTGTACGGAGCTCAGGCTTGTTTTGCATTTGTAACGACCCTCTATAAGAACGTCGAATTTGATGACCCAAGTCCCAAAGGCTTCTTTTTAAACGAATCCTTCCAAAAAAATTTAACTCATTTCTGGGCAAGAGAAATGCAATTTTCAATGACAATTACGGGCAACACTACCTGTAAGTTAAATCATACATTGTTTACACTTATCAATCAAGTCTTTTTGTGCAATAACAGAGCTGACATTATCAACTATAGTTTTCCAATTTGGGACACCCTGTATGTGTATCTCATCTACTCTCCACCTCCTACATCTCGACCGTCATTAGTCTCGATCCAAGATTATAGTGGTCATCTGCGGATCCCCCCCCCCCTTCATTTTTCTAATTAATTATTTAATTGAGAAATCAATCAATATCGTTCAGTCCTAAAGGCTGGTCTAGGTTGAGTCGATCGAAGATTTTTTTTTTTTTTTTTTTTTTTTTAATATACCTTTTTCGGGCTCTTATATACAGCGATTATGCGGATCGGATCACTGGACACGGTAAGGCACAGCCGATGTCTGTGGCCCAACTAGGACAGGTTTCACAATAGAATTAGGTAAAACTATGCCCGATCTCGATGGATGCTGCAGTGGGTTCGATGTTGCCGTATTTACTTACAAAATCATGCGAGTTTTAAGACAGATTCAAACGTTATTTTTTTTTTTTAAGTCTTGCAGCTGCGCCGCGTATAGAGAATCTTCCGAGCAGCGGCCCGATCGCCAATGTCATAGTCTTCTTCTCTTTTTGTTTTCGTTCTGTATTTTGATTTCTCCGCAGGCGATTCCACTCAATTTTTGACACTGTTTTGTTTCGTGCATGCTTTCAGAAGACACCTGAGTGTCTAATCGAATCCGAGCTCCCGAACGGCATTCTAAAATCCATCGCTGATTCAACCGTTTGAAGCGAAGATTACCGATTTAAGTATTCTCATACAATATCGTTTAATTTGTCAACTAATACGTTTAATGTAATCTTTGCTTTGACCGTTAGAATCGCCGATGGATTAAAGAATGTTACTATATAACCAAAAAACGGCAGCACTAATAGATCGAGTATCTTTATTGTCTTATACACTGGCGGACCCAGGAATTTATCCTCCTCTCTCTTTTCTCATTAGAACACGTGTGTCAGAAAAGGACAGATAAGGGGCAGTCACGTGGTTTTCGCCCCCTCTTCTATCCTTTTCTAACACATGCATTCTAATGAGGAAAGAGAGAGAAGGACAATATCTTGGATCCGCTAGTGGTCTTATACGATCCGTCGCAAACGTGCAGATTATTTTGAGTCGGTTTACATGGAGGAATTATCGATGTCCCGTAATTAGTAGTCAATCGAATTTTGTTATCGTTGAACCTATAGAAAAGTATCGATTATACTGAGGTTCAGTTGGACCCCGCAAAAATTGATCCTTTTCCTTGGATTTTTATGAAGGATTCGTCGATGCATCGACAATCATACCCCATACTGATCGTGAGATTGATGTGAAACCTAGGATAAAAATACCTGATGGCACCAATCAGTTCACTCAATCCTTTTACTACCTGATCGTAATAGCCGGTAGCCACCAGGCCAAGTCAAAATTCAGATTATCAGAAGAAATCAAAGTTGCGCCCTGTTTTTTAGTCGGTAGTTATAACTATTCCTACTCCGCGGTGTTCATTTTGCCTAACCCAATATTTGAAGGAGCTGGATGGAACATTATTTTGCAATTGTTTACAATTTGTAGTTGCTTTTATTGTCAACTTGGGTTGCTTTGCAATTGCTTAGCTTGGGTGTGGTATTCAAAGGGTTAAACATAAAAAAAAAAACCTGACGAAGGCAATATCGCGCATGTTGTTCCTTGTTCGATACTCTCACTGCTAGTTTCAAAACAAAATTCCTCTTAATCGAGGTGTGATCTGTTGACATTTGATTGGCTCTGAGCAGATAACGATTTCCATGCCGAATTGTTTCGTTAGTTTATAGTTTTCGCTTTTAAGCGCAAAACATTTTTCCCCTAAAAGGATCAAACGAAATTGATGTTTTTTGATATCAGAAAAACGAGAAATATAAATCTAATAAAAAAAACAAAAAAAAAAAACGATATTTTCTTGTAGTACATGTAAGCAAGAAACAATTAATACTATGAAGTGCGAGGTTTGGCTCTTCTGTATGTTTTTCCTCGAAATCCAACCATTTATTATGTACAGAATATTTCAGGGACACTTCGGTTATATCAGTGATAGTGGCAACTGGTATGTCAAACTTAAAATTACTGCCCCCTCCCCAAAGCTAATAAAGCATCTGCTTTTTGTTCTTGTGATTGTGAACTTTCAGAGTCACAAATTATTTCTATAGGCAAAATATTTGACGTCAAACTTCAGCTTAAATTCCTAGAAACCATTAGCTCCGCGCTTAAAAATAAAATCTCTAGTTGAACGAAATTTCTCTGACAGCCGAACCTCTGATCTTTATTATATTTTGACATTTGAATATTTAAACTGTATTTTCTTTGTTTTCTATTTTGACTTTTCAAGTTTTGAACTTTATTTTCTGAATCATATCTTCTCTCACCTCAGGAATTCTGAAAAAAGTAGGCTAATCGATAATTTGGTAAAACCAGTCGTTTTCCATGTATTATAATTTCGCAGGAAAGGGGGGAGGGGGAGACAAAAAACAAAAAACGTTGTAACGTTTCATACATTTTTTCCCAAGAATGTCTGTGATATAAATAGACACCTAGACAGTCAGGCATCCTGCATAAAATATTGAAATAAAATTACAGAAATTTTGAAATAATTTTATGAAAATCTATAAAAACTTTTTTTTTGCCTCTCCTATCTTTGTTTTTTTGGACTTTAGTATCCGCAGTGATTCGATGCACCTCTTACATAACCCGATCAAAACAGATCAAAATTTGTGCTTTTGGCGTGTGCTAGCGGCTCTCAAGTGTCGTATACCTATAGTAAATTCTCAATTTGTTTGCAGAACGCGCGTAAATACCGGTTATTTTTTAACGTATCCTTCAATTCGGTAAGCTTCCAAACACAATGTAGGCAAAGAAACACAGCAAATGTACAACTTCTCTATCTCCCCCCCCCCCCATCGCATCGATTCCCTCGTACTAATATACTCATTCTCTCCTGTTGGGTAAGTAAATAAAAGATTACACCCGTGTTCGCCACGTGCCAGTCAAGTACAATTTGGTCCCTAACGCGAAACGTATTAAAGGTGTCGCGTCTAAGACTCCTTTTCTTTGAGGTTAAATCAGTGCGGAGTGCGATCCCCCCTTGTCTTGGAAACACACCGCGAATGACGGTGTTTTTGAATCACTCGGAAGTCTCTGTGTTTTGGGGGTATTTTGAAGGATCGCGACCCTTATTCTCTGTTCCTCCGTTCTCCTCTGTAAACCCCCACGGGACGAGGTTGAGCGCTATGAAGGGGTGCAGACTGCAGACTGCAGAATTTTTGGATTGCCCGGGAGAAAAGTATATGCTTTTTTCTGTTTACTTGGGTGTACAGTGTAAGGAATATGCTGCATGATTTGTCAACACTGTTGTGATGCACGTGCGCGGTGTTTGACAATCTCGGATTCTTTCGGCAAAAGAATTAAAACCTTTTTTTTAGTTGATTGTGTCAGTAGCGCACCGAGAGTTTCTTCATCTCCCTCTTTTCTCCATTAAGAAACGTATGTTAGACAAGGATGGACAAGGGGATAAAACCCCCTCCTTCTGTCCTTTTCCTACTCATACATTCAAATGGGAAATGAGAGAGATGGAAGATATCCTGGTTGCGCCAGTGGATTGTGTTATTAGCTCTATTGTCGGGTGAGGTTTCGGCCGAGGGAAAGAAATGAGATCAGTTGATATTTTATTAAGTTATATTAAGTTATTGATTGTTGTTATTGTGTTGCAGGGAGAGCTGATTGTTATCTTTTTTTTTTTTTTTTTTTTTATGTATTTATATAAATCGGACAGTAATTTAGTAACAACTTGTTGTTATTGTGATCAGTAGCGTAGCGTGTTATGTGGCAACGTTGCATTTTGTCTATTTAAAGTCACGAAAAAGGTCGAATTCATAGTTGTTCACCGAATACCCTAGATACAGTTCGACATTTTCCATGAGCTTAGTTGCACAAATTGCAGCGGAGCCAAACTGATCAGAATTCAGAACCAATTATGCTGTCTAAAAATGCCAATTTAAAGTACGAAGAAAACCTATATAAACCCATGTCCATCACTCAACAGTAGGCAACTGTTGGTTGTTGTTCCGATGAGTCCCGACTAAACTTGAGCTAGAAAGTTTGACACCTGTCGCTAACATTGCGGAGGGTCTCTGTTTGTCTCTAGGGATTTCAAGGATCGACCCTGTGAAAGTAATTTTGAGACTGTTCAATAAGGTCGCCAAAAATTTAGGTAAATAAAATAAAAAAAAAAAATGCGTCCCCCCCCTCATAACCCACCTCTACAACGAGAAACAAAAGCTGAAGCTAGTCTCTGGGGGAGAGAGAACTGTCTCTTGACGCCTACGACCGGGAACTAATTTCGTGAAAGAGTCATAAATACATCATCTCGAATGCGCAGCAATTTAGCGTCGTAAAATATTGACCCCCTTTAACTCGATTAATAAAGAATTTCTCGATCTTCATCTTGAAACATCTTTTCCTCTAATTCCGAAGAAAATTCGTTTCTCCCCCCCCCCCCCTCTTCGCGCTCTCGACTCATCTGAAGAGACCCGGCAGATAAATAAATAATGCAATAATAATATTCGGAAAGATGGCGAAGGAACGAGGGATTTGTGGAGGGGAAGGTGGGGGGGGGGGGAGTCGGAAGCCACTCAATTCTTCAACGAAACAAATTAGAAAACGTGAATGAGAGAGAACAAACAACAGAAACTAAATCAGAGGCGATAAAATATATATAAAATCACAAGTTTTACGGGCGACACACAATGAGTCGGAAACAACGGATAAATAGATGGGATACATGGTAAATTGAATAAAATAAAAAAGAAGAAAAAAAGAAAAGTTTAAAAAAGATAGGAAATAAAAAAAAAAAAAGAACTATACATGCCGCGTGAGGACGGAGTAAGGGGGGGGGGGGATTGGCGCGGGTAAAAAGGGGGTTTCCAAGATAATTTGTTTTCTTTCCGATGGCAAATTAAGTTGCTTTCTTGGTGACTCTCTTTCGGATGACTTGCGAGAGCTATCTTTGTCTTTTTCCCCGGGTGAGGTTAGGTGTAAGTGTCAAAGCGAGAGGCATCCGAAGAGCAGCGTTGTCGCGTGGGTTGCTTAACAGATAACCCCCCCCCCCCCCCCCAAGTAACCCAAGGTCATTTTGATGCAGACTTTTTAATGCACATGCGCTGATTAGGGCTGTTTAAAATAATCCACCACACAGAAAAAGAAAAATAAATAAAAAGTACGATACAATTAACCATACACGCATAGTGCATTTTGGCGTCAGCTAGGATTTGTAGTAAATTTTACCAGACGATAGTAAACTATACCAGATACCAGGTAGAATGAGTAATCGGTTATCCATAAATTTTACAAGTTATACGTTTCATTTACCATTTGTTGGTGACGTTTACCATACTTTCTGGCTGTCGCAAAAATATGCTATGTAACTATGTGTATGGCTAATTGCACCGTACTTTTTGTTGTGTGCATCTACCAGGTTGTAAGTGTGAGTGTCACCGGTGGCTAAAGTTTCACTGTGGGTCAAAAACTTCCTTTAAAAATCTAGAATTTTTGAATCACAGATTGGGATAAACTGCAGGGAAAAAATTCTATGGATTTTAGGTTTAGACTTTCTGATGGAAATTTTATTAAGCTGTTGATGAAACAGTGCATGTTATTAATACGTCTCTTTTTCATAAACTGAAACTCCAAAACTAAATTTTATTATTTAATTGTTATTTGTTAATAGCAAACACTCACGTATTTATAGTTTTAAGAAGTGCCGTATAGCCGTAGTAGCTCCGGAACTTATACTCTACTACTACTGCACTACTATTGTACAAAAACGCTTCTTACACGGAAAAAAAACTACGGTGAAAATAACCATACGGATACCTGATTTTGGCACCTGCTAGATCTAGATGTTATGGTAATGTTAACCAGAAGTATACTATGTTTTGACTAGGTACTAGGTGATGTTACCTGATTGCATGTCGAATTTACTCAAAGTATCGGCAAATGTACCATACTTCTGGTCAAGTTTACCATAACATCTAGCTGGTGCCAAAATCAGGTATATCCGTATGGTTATTTTCACTAATCTTTTTTTCCCGTGTAGTTCAGATGAAAGTGAATTGAATGTTTTGATGGACTGCGTTAGGCACTGAAGTCTGCTTGGACACTAGATGATTCATGATAGTCTACCGATTTTTATTATTTTTTTTTTTTTTGCCCCCCTTTTCTGGATTTGAGAATTTCTTTTCTAACTCGAAAGGATTTCTCTTCGTTTAATTAGACAACAACGCTGGGAGGACGGAGCCGCGCGAGAATCTTACGTTTCTTTTTGGCAGGTGATCCAACCGCTAATGTTGATGTTAGATTAGAATCCGGTGCGCTCTACGACACGGAATCCCGGTTCAACATTAGTCATTGCTAATTTGACGAGAAACAAAAGCAAAGTAAACGGACGTCGCTTAGAAAAGAAAAAAAGCCCTGGCTTTTCAGAATTAGTCGGGTAAATTGATTTAAGAGTCTCTCGGAAACAAATGGACCGGGATTTATATCGGAAAAAGCTTCTTGATTCTTTGGCGGTCGCGAGCCTCGCGAAGACAACACGTTGAATGGTGGATGAGATTAAACGATACAACGAGAGAACAAGACAGTTGTAATTGTAATCGCTGACCCAACTGGAACTGTGTGTATAGTGATGGATTGTCTTTACAAGTATAGCTTTGATCGCACACCCCTTGAAAATGGTATTACTGTGTAATGAGTCGATCTTAAGAAATATACGATTTGTAAAACTTCAGGTGTGGTATTTGCTATAAAATCAAGAACATAGTGGAATCAGGATTTTTTTCGGAAGACGGTGGTAGATTTGGGGAGGGGGAGGTACGCGGGACGATCCTTCGGCCCTGATACAAAAAAAAAAAAAAAAAAAAAAAAAAAAAATCGCGAGGTGCCAAATTTTGTAAAGTGGAGAAAGGGAAAGAAGCAAAAGAGAAGGCGAGGAGGAAAAGAAGAGCGAACAAAAGGAAGGTTAAAAAAAGTAAAAGGAAAGAAAAGAAAGGAAAGCGAAGATATAACAAATAAATGTTGAAAACAAGAAATAAGAAGAAAAGGAGTTAAACCGTAGTAAAAGGTTAAAAGAAGAAAAAATAAGGCACTCAAAGGATAGAAGAAAGAAGCAAGAAGATAAACGAGAAGAAAGCTGCATGCTTTATACAAAAATATGGATGAAATGAAAATTGCATTTCCAGAAGAAGAGCTTCGAAACATCAGGTATGCTCTTAAGAATGAGCACTCGTTTAACTGCGCACTGCTAATTTCAAACGGCCGGAGCGAACCTCTTGTTTTCTGGACCCTTATTCTGGAGATTCTCCTTTCATCAACCCCCCCCCCCCCTCTCCGTTTTAATATTGAGGATGTAGTATCGAAAGTCGATCGATCGATTCACCCAAGGATGACGGCGGCCCTGCCGCACGCCCATTAATCCGCTTTGTGTCAGGTGATTATGAACGATGCAAACAATTTCAAAAATAAGATCACTTCTCACAATCCAAAATACGCTGCAGTCTACCTAGGGGGGGGGGGCAGAGGGGATAAAACCGCGAGGGGGAGCCCTAAGTTCCGCGGGCGCGCGAAGGGAGGTGTTGTTTGTTGATGTTCATGTTATTGTTACCGTGTTGACGAGACCTCTTCCCCCCTCCTTCCCCTTTCCCTATTCCCTACACCCGCGCCCTTCTCTCCCCCCCCCCCCCCCCGTTATGTCTCCCCGTAACAACAGATTATTCCTGAGTGATCTGTAAACACTTGAAAAGTACTTGATCGAAAGAGTTGCTCCTCACTGATGCTGGCTCATGCCATGCCGTACCCGGAAAAAAAAAAAAAAAAAAAAAAAAAAAAGGAGGGAAAAAAATGCCCTCGAATGCCTCTCCTCTTGTTTTCTCTTCACCTTTGTTTTTCTTTCTCTCTCTTTCTCTCTGACACGAGTGAGTTTATACCCCTCCCCCCCTCTCTCTCTCTCTCTTTCTGTTTCCCCAAGAATTGTAAGCTTCACATAATCATTGCATCCTCTCCGCGTTAAATACTCCTTGTCTTTTTTCTTCCCCCGTCTAACCATCCTCTCTTTGTGATGTTGAGCACTACTCAAATATTGATTCATTCAAGAGGCGATATTCTATCACTTAATCGATTGATCCAACGAAAATGGAACTGATTCGAAATCTTTATTCGAATCGACTCGAGTTATGTTTGTATGTGTATTGTCTCAGTCGAAGTGTTGCCTGAACATAGCCCGAAGTATGTAAATTCTCGTCGAGTTAATTTTAAGGTGATTCCAGGGGAAATCTGGAGATCTTTAAATCCGATTTCAAGATTTCGTATTTTTTTTATTAAAATATTCTACAGTCAAACGATTTGATCGAATCGTATCATCCTAAGGTGTTGATTTTGAGATTAGTGTCGCTTCAACATCTAGACAACTCTTTTTCCTCTTATTTTCTTACGTCTTCCTCTGAATTCGATTTATCGATCGGCACTAATTGATGAAGCTATATATAAGATCTTTTGAATGAAAAAAAACTGCACGCCGCTAACGACGGACTAATGCTTCTGTTATCCGATAAATATTTTCATTTTACCGGCCATGTTGCTAGGTTTCCGGAGAAAAATCTTAAAGTTTAGATTGATTTAAATGAAAAATGAACCGCCCAAAGACGTTCATTTTGCAACGCTGTATTACTGCTCGAGGAATTCCAAAACAAGCAAGCGCCTAGCTTAATACACGTTTGCATACCGAAACGGATAATACCTGTTGGACTTCGCTCTTGGCTCTCTCTCTCTCTCTCTCTCTCTCTCTCTCTCTCTCTCTCTCTCTCTCTCTTTCTCTCTCTCTCTTTTTCTGTCGCCAAATCCCCCCTCCTCCCCTTTACTTTTTCTCTCCATCGATAGTTCAAATTTATTTCTTCTTGATCGGTCGAATTGCGAGTAATTTTTTTCTTTCTTACAATGACAGTAGGCCAAACGCTGGGAAAAAATATATACTCATGACCGTTATTTTCAGATTAAATTTTCTTGTTTGATCGTTTTTGTTGACTCACATTTTGACGAGGGTTTTCTTTTCTTTCTTTATGACAGAGCTGTTTAGTGTTGATGTCTTTAATTTGTGTCGTTCGGAAAATACCCAAGTCTCAATCGAAGACTTCTTTGTAAGAGTGAGTAAATAATTAGTCAAAGGAAAGTAGCTATCATACAATATACATGTTGAGCAACATGAAAAAGTTTTTGTTAATAAGGAGAAAGTATGAAAGAAATGTTTCCAGAAATTTTCTTTATCGTTCGTATAAACGATCTTAGATGCACCGAATATCGATAAACGCGTATAATAGATTTATTAAGATCGATCTCTGTGGTAAAACTGAAAAAAATTCGCGTCAATCCATTTTTTTTTCTTAGCTCGGCTCCTTTCTGTGGCTGCTCATGCAATTTGACCACACAGATCCATATCCTCTCTCTATTTAAACCTCAGTGAAAAAAATCGATCTTTAGGAGCTTCACTGAGCCTCCCAAAAATCGATACTTTCGCATTGTTTTAAATGGCAAAATGCACGGTTGCCAAATTGCACGAACCGCCACTGATTATGATGTAACAATACATCGGGATTGGTAGGTAAGTTACCGCTGCGAGTTTATTTCAAAGTGAACCCTATAGAAAAAACCGATGTCATACGGAGACTTTGACGAAAGTTTCAAACCGCGTCTGTATTAAGGAGGAAAAGTTCTGTGGGATGATCCGGTAACTAGTTTTCGAGTCGCAGTTGGCAGAACTGTGCACACGAATTTTCGCGTTTTCCGTTGAAATCGACGAAAAATGTGAGGCTTTTTATCGCAGTGTTGCCATCTTTCGGATAATTACTTTTCAATTTTTCCCATTTTACACTAAACTTACTGTAAAACTTAGTTATTCATAGGAAAATCTGGCAGCATTGCTTTTAATTCACAATCTGACAACCGCGGCGACAGTCCTATCTTTTGAATTTTCGCATGCAAGACTGCGTTTGTATGTGTGCGAGTGCGGCAAAAATCATAACGTCGATATTTCCTGTGTTTTCACGACAATTGGCGCTTCATTTTGGTGTGTTGCGAGGGGGTCTAATAAAGGGGGGTGGGAGTCTAATAAAGATATTCGCTCGGTCTGTTTTGTGAAGACGTTAAGTAGAGACAAAACACAAGACCCCCTACCAAGACGTGGATAATTGCTGGTTAACATGTCATTCGACTGTTGTTTTTCGGCCTCCCTTCCCCCCTCCCTTCCCCTCCCTCCCCTGTCCGTCATCCCTTTCCACGCTGTCACAGTTTTCGTACAATACTCCCCTCCCTCCCCCCAATTCCTTGATATCTCCCGGATCTCTTTAACTCCTCTTCCTTCTCAATCGAGCCGGTTTGTATATGAAATAATGGCTCATTAATACTGGAGATGCGCTTTTTACTGAAAATCAGTGTGCGATCGCAGTCAGGGCGGCTCGTGCAATTTGGCAACCATGCTTATTTGCCACTTAAAACTATGCAAAAATATCGATATCTTGGGGTTGCTATTGCACCTCCTGAAGATCGATTGTTTTACATAGGTTTAAATGGAGACAATCCATTGTTGCCATATTGCGCGAGCCGCCACTGATACCGAGACAGCAAAAATCGTGGATTCCGTCAAACCATGATCGACGAATTCAAAGAACTCGGTTATGTAAGACAGGAATTTGGAATATATAGCTCCATTATTTGATTTAAAAATAATTCAGTTAAAAAGTGTCTTTTCTTTTCTTTCATTTTCTTTCGACAAATTCAAAACTAACTCGATCCTATCTTCTTTTTTGTTGCAGGAGAAAATAGAAGTTGTTCCGCTCATCGACCGCCAGCCTATCTAGAAACGGTCAAAATGAACTCGTCAAGTTTTGAAGAAAACGTAGAATAAATTCTAACGAACTTTTCGGTCCGGTGTGATGAACTTTTCTTCCGGTAGTTTGAGTTCTCTTGTGCGCGCGTTTCAGTAACGATCCAAAAATGGTAGAAATGTGTGTTTTTAATTGACCGCGGTTAACGGTTTTTTTTTTTTCCCCCGGTGTTTTTAATTTCTGTTTTTGTTTCTGAGAGGAAAAGGAGATAAAATTCAACGTCTTCCAACCGAGGATGAGCCTACGACAGGCCCAAGTGTGATCAGTTGTTTAAGTTTCGCAAAAATGTGATATGATCAGTATTTGTTTTTAATTTTTAAGTCCCCCCCTTTTTTTAAGTGGCCTTTTTTTTTTCCTCAATGTGTTATTATTTTGAAAAGTGAAGGAAGTTACAAAGAAACGGGGGCTCTAAATGGACTCAAAACTGGGGACCCATCATGAGTTGATGGACTTTCAAACTATGCAGTCTATGGACTGGCTTTTCAAGAAAGAAAGAATTTATTTGCTTGCTCAGTTTTGGCAACAGGTAAGACTCCAACTCCACCATATTTTATTTATTCAAATCTTGATGTGATAAACGAACCAATAAGAGACTTTATGAGTGAATAACAGAATGATCCATCCATGATAAAGTGGATTTATCAAATTTTTTCGCAAAATGATGTAATTCATAATCACAACACATCAACGTATACATATACAACTGTCCCACACGTTTCGCTTTTGAGCAAAGCTGCAAAGATGTTGACATATCTTCAGCCAATGAGAGCGAAGCATCGGAATATTGTCTTTAGTCATCAATCAGCGTAAGGGTCCAGTCGAATGTCGTTCCATTTGTTATTTTGCAGTCTCCAAAAAATCTAAAGTTCATCTATTGAATTTCTTACAATTTATTCATCTTTTGGCTCTACGATCATTTTAGTGCATCCTTTAATTCGATTTTTTTACACGGGTTTTAAATGGACGAGCTGCAATTGGTCTTCGCAGCAATATCAATCGCATGATCAAAACATTATTTTTCAATTTACAAGTCGTCCTTTTCCCTCCGTACAAACCTATGACGAAGGATCGATCCGAGAAAACTTTAATCAGCAGGCTGATCATTTACTTCATCGTTAAACCGATCGATAAGACTGTGTATGAGTGATTCTATTGGTCAAATATTGTAAAACTTAGCCGTTGCTATGGTAACCAACGTTATAGTGTCCGTTTTTTAAAGGTTACTCATGAATAGCCTTTATAAAAAGAGACTCTTAACGATGGTTACCATAGCAACAGCCAAGTTTTACAATTTTCGACCAATAGCATCACTCGTAGACAGTTTTATCGATCGGTTTAACGATAAAGTAAATGATCGGCCCGCAGAGCCTCCAAATGATCGATACTATTGCATCAATTCAAACGGCAAAAAAACTACAGCCAGTGGCGGAGCGTACTATGTGGCAACGTATTTAAACCCACAAAAAATATCGAATTATCTAGGGATTGGAGATTATGGCCACCGAATTCGACCTTTTGTTTGGGTTTAAATGGACAACTACGTTGCCAGATTGCGATTGCACGTTTTGCTTATGAATGAAGGGAATGGAGGACGAACGATCTGACAACAACAACAAAAACGACGATTATATCGAGGAGAGGAGGGAGGGGGAGAGAGAGAAAGGGAGGATCGACGAAGTCGTAATCTTCGTATCGGATATCGATCGACACCATTTTGGGTCACTCCTTGCTTGCCCCTTTTCTCCTCTCATCACCACTCCGTCGGTCGCGAACTCAACAAAGACCGCGCGATGCGTGGCGAGCATCAGCATCGATGCGTGACGCACCGATGCACGAATGGACGGCCGAGGAGTCGATCGTCGATCGCTCTTGCTCGATCCTTGTGATCGTGGCCAGGCCAGGCACCGGTAGAGTCCGCATCGTATACACTGGCGGATCCAGGAATCTATCCTTCTCTCTCTTCTCCCATTAGGACGCGTATGATAGAAAAGGACAGATTAGGGGCAGTCACGTGATTTTCGCCGCCTCTTCTATCCTTTGCTAACACATGCGTTCTAATGGGAGAAGAGAGAGAAGGACCAATAACTTGGATCCGCTGGTGGCATCGTATCGCGTCGCGACGCTGGGCTGCAATCAGTCGAGTCGAGAGTCGAGCCCCCCCCCTTGCCCCCCTGTTGCCCCCCCTTTGCCCCCCCCCCCAACTCACTGCCTCGGCGGCGTCTATTCTGCGCGCCGCTCGCGATCCGTCCGTCCGAAGCCCTACCGACGCACACTAAAACGAAACACGGAATTTCCATGGACATGATTTTACGAACCAAAAACTAAATTACGATCAACATAAAAAATATTTTGAACTTTAAAATGAGTGAAATCATTAATTTTAGAGCTTAAGAAATGAATCAAATGCCATGGTTTTTAGCTAGAAAATGTCAACTTTAAAATCTTTTTTAAAGCAAAATAACTGTGACTTGATCATGTCCGGAAAAAAACGATAGATCGGCCGACTGTGTGACGAGCAAGCCGGGCAGAGTCAGAGCCGAGCGGCATCGTAACACCTTTGCCGCAACGATAATGGAATCAAAGATAATTATCCGCAGAAAAACGCAAACGAGCACCGCCACACGACGTCCATTGGATCGAAACATAATCTTTTTTCGAACTCAAAAATAAGGGTTTGTAAACAAAAGCTGCCGCTTTGTTTACATCTGATGAAAGTTTTAAATTCACCGGTTTACCGCACCTTCAATATCCACGCTCGGCTATATACATGAGTTTTCGTTACTCTCGAGTTGTTACACAGCGTTGCAATAGTTGAATGACAGAAGCTACTCCAAGTTGTTCGCAAAATAGGTTTCGTAGAGGTAGAGCGCCTTCAATTTATAGTGTAGGCAAAATCAACACAGCGAAGTAGGAATATTTAACTATCCAATGAATTTAAGCCAGAAACCAGCAGTTTGTCTTCGTAACGTGGTGGCATATTGAAAGGGTGTACCAACTCGTAGAAGAAATTTTGAGCTTGTCTCCTTTAAGTGTATACGTCCTATTTCCAGCAATAATCTAGACTATTTAAATATTCGCTTTGAGCTGAAATTATTGTCTCACAATCAGTGTATTTACATTTTCGATGTCCAGAAAACTTCGGTTTTGCGGTCACTGTGCGCCGTGCGGTCGGTGCGGGAGCAGTCAGTCTCAACAGAACTCTTCTGTGTCGCTTCCTCTATGTTCTCCTACAATCTACACACACTGTGTACGATCTCTTGTGAAGTCATAGAGCAATAGAGCGATGCGATGCACATACACACAGCAACATTGAATACAGAATATACGCAGAATACATGCGAGCGTATGAGTTTTCGCATGCGGAGTCAAGTCACCTTACCGCGCGGCCTGCGCGTGGAAGTCCAGGACGCGAACAGCGTTGTCGGATATCACAAAAAAAAATGACAACATGAGAATCCCGATTGGCGACAATGATTCTCATGGATAGAAATCGAACTATACCATGAGCGACTGGATGGACGTAATAAGTAATGGCGCTTGTGAGTTGCGTATTGCATACCCAAGAATCCGCAGGGGCCGAATCAAGTTGAAACACTCGAAATCGTAAGAAGTTCAACCCATGCCTCGAATTTGCATCGCCGACCACAGGCAAATTTCGTGAAAAGTGAGGTTGTGCTAGTTCTAGTCAAGTCTAACCTTTCGCCAACTTGATTCTGCCCCTGTCCCCGAAACTTGTATTTCAATCATGGCATTGTTTTGTGGAAATCATTCACTCAAATAGGAGGAGAGAGAAAAAGACAATCATGGAACCAAGTTCGTACCCAGTTTAAGTAAATATATAGAACATCCAACATTTTACAGACCCTAAATAACGTTTTGCATAGAAACACGAAGGTGTGCCCGTCATAAGAATCTTCAATACTATCTTAGTGTGGGGATATAGAAGGATGAGCACTGGTGTTGCAAAAGGACTCTTCCTTCATTCCAGGATACCAGGATACCTCGATTTCCACAATGACGGCGGTCGATCGATTCAACAATACACCCATATCAATTATTTTAATCAACCCAAATTGCTATCGATGAGCTCGAATGGTCCCGAGTAAATGCGTTTCAATCGTATAGGTATAATCAACGCCTCTCTATACGTATATTCTATCTTCCCGCCGATCGTCAACTTTACACACGACCCCTTTCTGTGAAAGCCCTCTATTATCTTTTCAGTCTCCCTTTAATCGTGCGTTTCATACTAAAGAGAAATGCACTGCACCGAATACTTTCGACTGAAATTTCAGCCGTGTCTTCGATTGAACGAGGAAGTAAGTGAGTGACTAAATGAGTAAGTGAGAGAGAGAAAGAGAGAGAGAGAGAGAGAGAGAGAGAGAGAGAGGGAGAGAGAGAGAGAGAGAGCTGTGTTTCTTCTTCTCAGCCCCTTCCTTACATTCGCGTTTTCCTCCCCGTGTAAAGACATATAGCGTCGATTGCTTGTGAGCAATGGAGCTCTTCAATACTCGGCAGCTATACGTGTGTGTGGAGTGTATCAGTCATAATTTGGATTTAATTCAAATTATCGAAAACTCTCCGTTCCCCCCTCCACGCGACTATTCTCATTTCGTCTCTATTCCTCCTCGCAGTTTCGTTCGGCGAGTTTTTCCTTGAGTGCTTTCAACGTTTTGGCACCTGAACCGCGCTGAGTCACGGCTCGGTCAGGGCTCAACAGTTTACGGCTCGTAATTATCCGTCTTCGTGTGTCGTCGGTCGGTGTGTGTTCAGGGAAGTACGCTAGGACGGCGTTGTCAGATGCGCGCGAATTTTGAATTTTGGTTCTTTTTTTTTTTTTTTTTTTTTTGCTTGTCGCGCTGACTCGGGTTGAATCTATGCTCACGAATTAATACATTGGTTTGGTGAGACGTCACGGAAAGTTTGCTCACATGTTTTAACAAAAATGGGTACGTTAGGGTTTGTTTGGCTCATAACAGATATCATCCACCCTTCTCACATATCACGCGACCAATGCAGCTATCACTCTTCAAGTTTCAAACTTCAAAATGATTTTTTTTTTTTTTTTTTAAGCTTGTCGCGAAAGACTAGGTCAGAAGTGTCAGAATTTTGCGCATGAACCAAAGATCGATCCAGTTTGAGGCGTCACGGAAAAATTGTGTTCTCATGTTATCACCGAAGTGTATATACACGCTCAAGTTTAGTTGGTTCATAACCGCCATATTCTACTAATCTCTCACTCGCACGTGTCCTCTCAATGCAGCTAACTCTCTTCAAGTTTCAAACCTGAAATCAATCATCGAAACTTTTTTTTTTTTATTCACACTTCATGAACTTTTCTCGAACGCACGGTGACACTTGCTAAATACGATGGCAACTATTCCCACACAACTGAAGTGCTAGTTGCGTCCAAAAAATTGAAGGCGCTTTATTAACATTTTCGACTTATTAGCAATATTTGTGTCCACCTCTCGCAGCGAATGGATTTTCACTTTTCTCCCATTTGATCGCACGCCGAAATATCGATTCATTGGAGATCCAATCAAACTGCTCGATGATAAATTCATTACCTTACAGGTTTCTTCGAAGGAGGTATCGATACATCGCTGGCACAATCGGCAACGATGCTCGATGGATGCAATTCGCACAGAAAGTCGTATCCGGTGAGCCCTTTAACGGATGAGTTGAAACAAATTTCACCCGAATATGTGAACCCCCCTCCCCTCCACTCCTTTCATCGACGCTTTTCGATAACCTCCCAAAACCTCCCCTTCCTTACGCACCTCGGAACACACCCCGACGAGTATCAAAATTTATATCGCCAGGCAGAGAGGGAGGGAGGGAGGGGATAGGAGAGTCGACTCCTCCTTTATTGTTGAGTAACATTAGTTTCAAGTTTACGAATGCCCTCACCTCCATTTTTACCCCCTCCTCCCCCTCCCCCCTTTATCCTTTGTAACAAAAGCACTCCATGATATTTTTGACCCGGAAAGAATAAGCGGGCGTTTTGTTCGCAATTAATTGGGAAACTTTTTCTTTTTTTTTCGCCCCGAAGTGAAAGGATACATACCACGGCTAAGCAACAATGATGTTATAGCAAACCCTCCTCCTAGTGGCGTAGCGTGCAATTTGGCCGCGTAGCATTTTGTCTATTTAATCCCATGTAAAAGGTTGAATTTGAGGGTGTTCGCCGAACACCCAATTGTTCGATACTTTTAATGAGTTTTAATGAACGAAATGCAACGTTGCGAAATTGCGCACTACGCCACTGCCTTCTCCCTCTTATTCAACCCCTTTTCTTGCTCTTATATTATGTTTTTGTTGTGTTGCAATCATTCCTAATGAGTATCATTCTCACCGCGAGAATGATCTGCGTGCGATTTGGCATCGTTTCACTTTGTTCAGTGCAGTTGGAGTCGCCCGCGCAACACCTCCTGCGGCAGGCGCGCGAGGATCCTCCAATCACGCTCGCGTAATCGATATATCGATCCCATTGCTCGACCGATCACTGATCAATATCCATTCCCGGCCAATAAATAGTGACGGGGAGTATGCATGGAGTAGAGTGTGAACCGGGGAGAGGGAGGGGGCTATAGCGGAAGAGAGGGGGGCTAACTGGTTGACCAGCTCCGATGTTACAAGTTCCACCGGTTCCGCGGCCCATTGGCTCTGCTCTTTTACACACCTCAGCGCCTCCGGCTAGCTGCGATACCTGCTGTTGCGCAGAGGCGGATCATCTCTCTCCCTCTCTCTCTCTCTCCTCTTCTCTCTCTCTCTCTCTCTCTCTCTCTCTCTCCTTCTCCTCTCTCTCTCTCTCTCTCTCTCTCTCTCTCTCTCTCTCTCTCTCTCTCTCTCTCTCTCTCTCTCTCTCTCTCTCTCTCTCTCTCTCTCTCTCTCTCTCTCTCTCTCTCTCTCTCTCTCTCTCTCTCTCTCTCTCTCTCTCTCTCTCTCTCTCTCTCTCTCTCTCTCTCTCTCTCTCTCTCTCTCTCTCTCTCTCTCTCTCTCTCTCTCTTTGCCCATTTGAACACGTGTGTTAGAAAAGGATAGGGGGAGGGGCAGGAGGGGGCCATCTCGTGATATGAGCCCCTATTTCTCTCCGTCTTTTTCACTCCGTGCATGTAATCCTATGGAAAAGAATCGATCCTCATGTATATCGATTAAACCTATCAATAATCGATACTTCTGCATAAATTCAAACGGGATTAAAACGCCGATTGATAAAACCAGGCAGAAAAAACATATATGGTTTCTTGTTGACGCTTAATCGGTGTTCTGGGGGTTGTTTGGCCAAATCTTGCAACTATGCGGTCGAGCTGCTTCGAGAATTGAACTCCTTCCTCTATTCCAGTTTGACGGAGCTCGGGGGTCAATATTGTGACAGGGGCCCCCCTTGACAACATTCACCGCCCCTTTCGGCCCATTTTGAGTGACCGTGCGAGCCGTTCGCAAAAGTAGGGGCAAGCGAACCGTCCGTTCACCACGCAATGGTCTGAGATCGTCAAAAAGTGGCAAAAAATCATAAAGTAAATTTTTTATAAATTAAAAACTTTCAAGACTAACTTTAATCACAGAGAACACTGTTAAACAAGCAATTTAAACCTAGAAATTCATTGGAAAGTTGTAAATTAATCTTGAAAGATCAAAAACTATGATTTTCGATGACTTTTTTCCACCGATTTTTTTCCCACTTTTTTTTCGAACTTAGACCATAGTGTACCGGGTGGAGAAGCGGGAGATGGTACCTATTGGTCACGCGATTATTAAAAACGAAGGTGAGATTTGCTTCGACTTAATTGCTCGTAAGGGGATGGTCGAGTATTTTTGAGTGTGTGTGTGAGTAAGTAAGTGCGATGTGGAAGTAAAAACGCTCGATACTACGAGATTGGTGAAGGATTATGACCCAAACGAAGAACATTTGTACCGAGAGACAATGTTGTACCAAGAGGTTAAGAGTCTCGCAGTAGCGCACACAGGAATTTGTCTTTCTCTCTCTTTTCCCCATTTGAACACGTGTGAAAGAAAAGGACAGAAACAGAGCCTCGGGCCCCCTTCAGCCCCTATCTCTTTCCTTTTCTAGTACAAACACTTAAACGGAAAAAGAGAGAGAGTGAGACTGATTCCTGCATACGCCTTTGGCAGTCTCGGTTCAGTTTCCATTCCAAAGCGAATGTTTTTGAAATATAAGAGGCTTTTAACACGTTCCTTGACTTTTCCTCGATGTTTCTTCGACTTCGTTTCTATTTGGAATACATAAAGGATAAAATGAGGATGAAGATTAACTGAAGGAAGATTTGGTAAATGGGGATTAGCGAAATACTGCGGATTATGGAACCGATTAATTATAGTGAGAAAATGTTCAATTGTTGGAAATGGAATAGATATTTATTGAGAAAATTAAAGGAATGAGGTTGAAAAATGTTGATGTTTCAAGGAGATCTCAAGTTTTGTCCGGACCAACCTCGCAGAAAAGAAAGACTAGTAGAATTTACCATCTGCATAGCTGATTTTGGAGTCTGCTATATCAAATATGGTAAATTTTACCATCACATGGTAAATGCAGCGTACCTTGAGGTGAAATGTACCAACAGGCTATCTTAATTTACCACAAAGTGAATTGCATTTACCATATAATGGCCAAATTTACATTTTTTCCTTTTTTCTTTTCGCGCTTGAAATTTTCTTCAAATCTCAACATTTTCCATTCTCGATTTTTAATCTCATCTATAAATATTCATTCAATTTCTATCAATTGAACATTTTTTACTGTATTTCATCAGTTACCATAATTCAATATTTCACAATTCGCCATTTACCTCATTGGGGGGGGGGGGGGGGGGGTCGGGTGATCCTGATAGCTGCTCCTGTTCTCTAGAGAAAACTTTTTGACGTTATGACAAAACACTATCGCCTGTGTAACTTGTATGCACTCTTTTTCAGATAATTAATAAACAATAAACCCCCCCCTCCCCCAGCGCAAATTAATTACCCCCCTTCATTATTGTTATTATCACTATGATTGTTCGTTTTAATGGCAGGATGTTGATTAGTCAGGTCAAGTTAGTAGTTAACTGTGTTAATTCTACCGGATTGTCTGCCTCAAACTAATCGCACCTTATCTTCCTTTTGTTTTTGGCCTTGAGTCATGCTGAGTCACAGCACAATGCCGCGGCAGGCTTATCCATATGACAAACCGAAACCATCATCGGGAAATGGGGATCGAAAATGTCTCCCAAATAATTTCATTTCATGAAAAAATGCATTCGCGTTTACTTTTATGTGTATTGTGTTGGTTTGTTGAGCCTTTTCTTTTTTTTCTTTTTTTTTTTTTAAGAATTTTCTCTTCTCATTGTTAAATCAGTATCAGTGGCGTATATCGAGGAATTCGTATACTTCTCTCCTTGGAGAGAGAGAGAGAGAGAGAGAGAGAGAGAGAGAGAGAGAGAGAGAGAGAGAGAGAGAGAGATATAGAGATAGAGAGGAAAAGAGTGAGAGAGACGTAAATCCCTGGATAATCCTCTGAGCAGTGATACGAATATTATCAGATCTACAAGCGATATAAAAAAAAAAAAATCATGAATTTAGGTACGACCCGTCCTCTCAGCCGTGCTTGACCTTGAGTTATTAAGCCATGCCAAGTTTCCGAAGGGGGCCAGACCATATCGACACCGCTCACCAGCACCGGTGAGCATTGAGCGGTGAGTGGTGAGTGGTGACTCATCAATGATTCCACGAGGGGCACTCGTCTTTTTTTCGGCGAATCACGAACTTTTCCTCGCTTTCTGGATGACCATTCACAGTTTGCTATTCAGCGATAATTACATCAGCAAATGGTGCGGCAATGGTCAAGGCCGCTCAACGATCAACGATCAACGATCAACGGAGGAAACTCTTCAGGGACACCGAGCACCAAACACCAAGCGGCGGCGCGAACATCGACGTCAAATCATTCATCGGTCATTAACGCTACTGCGGCATTGCCACGTCGGTCGCCGCGTCGCGTCGTTTGACAAAAAAAGTAAATAAATAAAAATATCACAAATATTTTACACCACTAATTTTTCAGAATGGAAGTTTCATTTCCTGAATTCTCCTGTTGTCAGTTTTGTCCTGGAATCGGATGTTTTTTATTATTATTGTTATTTTTTAATTCTTTTTATTTTTTATTTTTATTTATTTTTTATGATGGAGTTAATTTTTTTTTATACACTAAATTTTTTTCATCAGGATATAAGTCAGTAGATTTCAATTAGACGGTAATTAGGATTTGTTAACTACACGGAAAAAAAAGATTAGTGAAATTAACCATACGATAGCTGATTTTGGCACCTGCTAGATGTTATGGTAAACTTGACCAGAAGTATGGTACATTTACCAATACTTTGAGTAAATTCGACGTGCAATCAGGTAACATCACCTAGTACCTAGTCAAAACATAGTATACTTTTGGTTAACATTACCATAACATCTAGCAGGTGCCAAAATCAGCTATCGTATGGTTAATTTCACCGTAGTTTTTTTTCCGTGTATGGAGCTAGGATGCTCAATTGACGTCAATACTATAAATTAGGCTGTGCCAATAATTACCGTAAATACCACTGTTCGTTGCCTGGTAGTAAGAGAAAAATTTCCCAAGTTTGAGCACAAAAAAAAAAAAAATCTGAAATCAGAGGTAAAGTGAACTCTGGCAACACTGCGCAGAAACCATCCATTGAATCCATCCGTGGCGATTGGCCCTACGAGTTGATAGCCACGTCATCTGATGATAACACAAGTGAGTAGGTTGTCATAATCGGCACGACAACTGTCGCGCTCTACTGGGAGGGAAAAAAAAGAAAGAAAAAACATTGAACCTAGAAACAGAACAAATCGTTTTTCCCGTGGCAAAAAAGGGAGAGGAATTATTTTGATGATAAAAAAAAATAGTCGTAAAATAATTTCGGGTGAATGACCGTAGGTGCTCATTGTTCTTATAAGTCGTCGGTAATTTTCCTGATCTACAGGGTGTTCGCATTTTCAAATTCCGAAGTCGAGTATTTTCGCATCTCTTTATAGTATACTTCGACTGTCAATGTGCTTTTTGTGCAGAGGGCTTATCATATTTAGGCGTGCGCTTTAGTCTAGTGCTGCAGTTGACTTCAAAGTACTTCTTTGCAAATAATTTGGGGTGGTGGTGGTGGTGGTGGGGGGGGGGGGGGGGATGAAAAAGAAAAAAATTATTTTGGTTGACGAAGGATCACTCGTGCTTCACAGTCTACGGCTGGGTCAAATCCATGAGCGCTGACAATGACTCATTGAACTTATAGAAAAGTCTCGATTGTACCTCCGAAATGATCGATTCTATTGCATACGTTTAAATGGGGGAGGGATCGATGCATGAAACTCACGAGCCGCCATTGCTCACTCTTTTATGGTTACATGATGTAACCATAATTATTGGCGTCATTTGGCTGGGGACCGGGGGGGGGGGGGGGCTGAGAGTTCAGGTTAAAAAAGTTTTAAATTTCATGAAAGAATGGGTTCAAAAGTGTTTTTCGTAAAATTTGCCTAAATTGTATGTGAAAAAGGGACAGTAAGGTCATCAGGAACCTCGATGGTCAGAGTTTTCAGGGATCAGGCGCAATGATCAAATGAGAAAAGGGAAAATGTCAGTTTTTGCCCCCCCCCCCCTCCATAGCCAGACCATGACACCCCTGGTTACATCTTAGTTATGAAGCAGCGATTTATTTATTAGTTATTTATTCATTCATTCATTTCGTTTATTTCATTTTTTTCATAATTTCTTATTCAAAAGTTCAATAAAATAAAAGAATATCCTGGAAAAACTTAAAAGAACCTACGCAAGCACAATTCTTTGAATCGATGAATGAGTTCTAATCGAGGAAAAACGAGAGACGGTTGTATAAATATATATATTTATGCACAGAAAAAAAAAACTGATGACAAACTTCGGGCGAATTGGTGTCATTTACGTTCAGAGGCCTCGTAAAACCGCAGTGGGTGCTGGGAGAAAAAATGATAGTGATAAAGTTGGAATTGCACTAAAATCAATTGTTCCACCAGTCGCTAGTCATAGCGTCGTTGCCCGATATTTGCTCAAAGATCACTGACACCCCCCCCCATCATACATTTGTATCGCTTCTACACTTTAGCCGGTGATATTGACGTGTTCAAAGAAGGTTTCTTACATCACAAAGCGTAATGAGTCATTGGGAACTACCGCAATCACTGCTGTTTGAATTCAAGGGTTTCAGGAGGGTATTTAGGACTTTTTGGTTGGATTTTATGAAAATCCTATTGTGTTCATCGGATTTCTTTTTTGGGTTGAAATTTATGGGAATTCATGTATATCTGTGTTGTTGTTTCGCAATGTTCAGTGCTGCCATATGTTGTGGAAAGTATACAAATTTCCCGTAAGATTTAATGTAAAATTTTAAATTTGTTTATTTGTATATAAATTTCCCATAAAACTTAAGGTAAAATTAAAAAAAAAAAATTACCAAATCTGGCAGCACTGTTGTTGCAAAAGTTGCAAAACACACTTTATGCTAACTCACAATTAGCATATAGACTTTTTTTTTTTTTTTTTTTTTTTTTTTTTTTTTTTTTTTTTTTTTTTTTTTTTTTGAAATGAGATTTGTGCTTTCCAACATTGATAAAATACGTACAGGTCTGAAGCCATGCATCCATCGAGTAATTCACTGATTATGAGTAGGTTTCTCGATCGGAGAAAAACAAGAGAGAAAAAAAATATTGATCTTTCCAAATTCTTCGGTTTCAAGTGCAACAGTCAATTTCCAGAGTATACGTTCGTTTGCGTAGTAGTGTTTGTATATACGTATACTTGATATCATACCTGATCGATCCGCACCGATCATTTCAAATAACGTCGGCTTCGATCGCTGTTATTAAAAGAATTCGACAGAACTGTTTGTAAACAAACTCGGTCGCATCGCAAGTCTTTAACCGCGTGAACTCTTTGCACACCTGGAACTAAAGAATCA
>VMOF01000013.1:28839679-28942717 GCA_011764245.1 Trialeurodes vaporariorum
CTTTCCCCCAAAAAAACATTTGTCCGACAAGGATAGATAATGGGATGGATGGACCCCTTCCTTTCCGACTTGCCGTCCTTCTTCAACTCATACATTGCATAGAGAAATTGAGAGAGATAGACGTAGATTCTGCCTCCGCGCTCCGTGCCGCTGCTTTCGAGACGGATTTATGACAATCAAAGGATTTTTGCACGGTCCGAGACAGCGCCGCTGGACGTTGCCGGATTTCAATAAAAAATTGGTAATTTAATTGGTTTAATTAACGGACGCATATAGGCAATCTTGACTCATTACGACTCAAATGTGGCAACGTCGCAACGGCTTTCTTTCTTAATTTCTCTGGCGCATTTATAACCTCCGCGACTCCTCTTTCCGCCAAGCATAAAGCTGGAGAATGGATCCCTGAGGGGGGGGGGGGGGGGGAGATGGCGGGAAATCAAAAATACGGTGCCTTTAATAATGTATGCGCGGTGCGCTTCACGTAGGTGGGTGGGGGGCGGGGACAATATTAGCCAGACGTCATTTATTTATAAGTTAATTTCAAAAATGAAGGCGGAGCGGGGGTCGCAGCTCGAGAATCGGGGAGGGGGAGAGGGAGGGGGAGGGTATTGCCCTGTGGTTGTCAGATTTTACAAAGAAAGAGAATCAGAGTGAGTTTTCAAAATAAGTCGGGGAGCTCGGACGGTTTAATACTCTTTGAGTAATGATGATTGAATGATTTTTTTCTTCTTTTTTTTCCGGACAAGTCCTTTGTAACCGAAATAAAGCTTTGTGAAAAAATAATTTTCAGTGACGTTTCATGGAAACGAAATTTTAGATACCTCAAACTATCGGTGGCTCGTGAACGATCAGTAATCGTAATTTTTCTCTCATTTGAACCTATACAATAGTATCGATCATTTGGGCCGCCGCGAGGAATCGATTCTTTTCTGAAGGTTTAAATGGAAGAGATGTCGATGTATCGCAACGCGTGATCCGACAACACCTTGCTCTGTGCCAAATTGACTCGCGTTTTGTAAAACTTTGGATCATCTGCTTAAAAATAATATATTAATTCGTATTTGAGAAAACTGCGCCTCTCGTCTTAAGAAAGGCAAGAAAATCAAGGCAGGAGAATTTGAGGGGGGGGGGATTGGAGTGTTGTAAAATTTTTGTTGATAGCTGTGCAAATTGCCGTATCGCACACCAGGGGCCGGGGTAATAAAACTGGCCAAATTGTTGGCCAGTTAAATAGAAGAGCCCCCCTCACAAATCACTCTCTTAAACCTCGGGTCATTGCCACTTATTTCCTCGTCTTCATTTTAGCGTAAATGACCAGAGATTCATTCTTTAAAACCCCCCCCCCCCACCCCCTCATACTTCTTTCATCTATGTGCGTCTGCAGAGCCACTATTTTTAAGAGTAAGTATAAGTGACTTTTGATGTTAATATCTGCCATGATGTGACGTTTTAAATTTTAACGCAGATTTGTCTAGAAAGGATCTCTTTATATTATTAAAATGAAGACGGCTGAAACATTATGTGCGTCGTCTAGGAATAGGTTGTAAAAAAAAAACAAAACAAAACAAAACAAAACGAATAATGATGCTTTACAGTGAGATTGCTATACTCTGTTCCAGATAACATTGCACCTGAGTCGGACGAATAAAAACCGTAAATGGCAACAGCGCGTCCAGGGCCGTGGCGTTCTCGAACGCTGAGCAGGGTAGTCGTTTTGTCCTGGGTTCTTTTGTCCGGCTCGGGGCCGGACCTTTTTTCCACAGCTAGTGAACGACTCCCGGCAGAAAAATTAAATTTTTTTGTGCTTACGATTTTTGAATTTTTGATTTAAAATTCGTATTCTGCTGAACGTGTCGAGAAAATCGATACCAAACTGTAGGGGAAAAAATGCATGCTTAATACATATGAGGCAGACATTAAATCAGAGGAATCGCGCATCAAATTTACTAAACGTGAATTTTTCCCCCGATAATTTGGTATCGATTTTCTCGACACGTTCAGTAGAATACGAATTACAAGTCGAAAATTTAAAAATCGTCAGCAAAAAAAATGTAATTTTCTGCCGGGAGTCGTTCACTATAGCTGTGTAAAAAGGTTCAGGCCCCGAACCGGACAATAGAGCCTCGGACAAAAAGACTACCCCTGCTCAGCGTTCGAGAACGCCATGGCTCAGGACGCGCTGTTGCCATTTACGGTTTTAATTCGTCCGACTCAGGTGCAATGTTATCTGGAACAGAGTATAAATATATTTTTACAGAAAAAAAGAAAATGGATTCATAATAATTAATTTTGTGAATTATCCGGGGAGCGAAGGGGAGAGGGAGCAGAGAGCTAGACTTGCTTAAAATGCTTTCAACGCGAATACACACTCTGTAGAAGAAGAGGAACACAGTGTTTTATTTGTTTCTTTCCCCATCTCCATTGAAACGCCATAATCTTTTGACACCAGTAGTGGGCTCAACTTGTGAAGCCTGAAGAAAATACCTTTGGAAGTCTTTCCCCCCTCAAACCTATGCCAAAATGTGGCAAAATGATATGATAACCTCCCCCCCCCCCCAAAACAGTATTATTGAAGAGACATCACCACTGGCCGCCTCTGCACCAAAACACTAGCAGATCCAGAGATTTACCCTTCTCTCTCTTTTCCCATTAGAACGCATATGTTAGAAAAGGATGGAAGAGGGGGCGAAAATCACGTGACTGCCCATTGTCTGTCCTTTTCTAACACACGCACTCTAATGAGGAAAGAGAGAGAAGGACAGATCTCTGGATCCGGTAGTGGCACCAAATGAAAGACGAGTAAAAATCGGATATGGATAATGAATTCAAATCTAAAGTTATAGAAGATCGGATACATCTGAATGCAACCAAAGGCCGCTACCCAAGAAAGACGCGGGATTTTAGAATCAAATCAGAATGTGAGTAAAGATCAGATACGCGGTTTTTGAATCCAATCAAATACGTGGTTTCTGCTCGAAGACAGACCGTGGAAGGACGAAGAGTGGCCGGGGGGGGGGGGGGACGAGCGGACGGGACGCCTTCCTCACCAACCGCGAGTAAGCGACTAAAAAGTTGACGAGTTCTCCGCTAGATCGAGGCAGTGGTCGGATCGCGGCACCGCAGCTTACGAGCACCGCTATCTGTGTTCAACTGTCGGAACTAGCTTGTGTCTTCCCCGCATTTCGTTCCCGAAGAGTCAGCCAGCGTAGCGTCGTTGACGTCGCTTGAAGTGCCGCGTTGCGCGTCGGTCGGTCCATGCCATCGTTGCTGGCCGTCTCGACGCTCACACGTTCCTGGTCTTATAAACGTTGCGTCGCACAGTGTGTAATTTTGGCAATCTAGCGCCCGAAAACCTCCAAAAAGTATATTGGCAGATCATTGAAAGAATATCTGAGATTGACAAATTAGAAGTACAAGGAACAAAAAATAGCATCATATATGACCATAAATCCCCTTTTTAAAGGGTGGGGGAGTCCTCAAATTCATAAAATTTTAGTGAACACGAATCATACATCAGCCGGCGAATCTCAGAAACAAAGGGAAAAAACAAAAAACATAGATAGATTCAAATGAAATTTTCGCATGATGTACTAAAAAATACTCGTTTTTCCCTTTGTATTAAAAGAAAGCTGAGAGTCTTATTTTCTTTATCTGGAAAGACATCTTGCGAATTTTTGCGATTTTAAAAGTTTCGAGCATAAACGTGAACGTCATAATCGATGGGTTTTTTTCTGCAATTCTGAGAAAGTAAAATAAACCGTAAACTTGGTTAGATTCAAATAAAATTTTTCGCATGATGTACTAAAAAATACTCGATTTTCCTTGTATTAAAAGAAAGCTGAGAGTCTCTGCTTTTTTTATTGGAAAGACATCCTGCAAATTTTTGCGATTTTAAAAGTTGCGTGCATAAATAGAAGGCAAAGTTGATCTGTTAGTTCTGTGCTTCTCAGAAACGCACTATAAAAAAACAAGTAAACCTCATTAGATTCAGATGAAAATTTTTGCTGATGTACTCAAAAATACTCGTTTTTCCCTTTTGTATTAAAAAAAAGCTGAGAGTCTCTCTTTCTTTATCTGGAAAGACATCCTGCAAATTTTTGCGTTTTAAAAGTTGCGAGCCTAAACGTGAACGTCATAATCGATGGGGTTTTTTCTGCAAATCTGAGAAATGTAAAATAAACCGAAAACATGGATAGATTATGAGATCACTTTTACGCTCGAAACTTTGAAAATCGCAAAAATTCGCAGGATGTCTTTCCAGGTAAAGAAAGCAGAGACTCTCAGCTTTCTTTTAATAAAAAGGGAAAAATCGAGTATTTTGAGTACTATGCGAAATTTCATCTGAATCTAATGAGTTTACTTGTTTTTTAATAGTGCATTTCTGAGAAGCACAGAAAAAACAGATCAACTTTGCCTTCTATTTATGCTCGCAACTTCTAAAATCGCAAAAATTCGCAGGATGTCTTTCCAGAAAAAGAAAGCAGAGACTCTCAGCTTTCTTCTAGTAAAAAGGGAAATTGAGTATTTTTGAGTACATCATGCGAAATTCTCTTTGAATCTAACCAAGTTTACGGTTTATTTTACATTTCTCAGATTTGCAGAAAAAAGCGATCGATTATGACGTTCACGTTTATGCTCGCAACTTTTAAAATCGCAAAAATTCGCAGGATGTCTTTCCAGATAAAGAAAGTAGAGACTCTCAGCTTTCTTTTAATACAAAGGAAAATCGAGTATTTTTGAGTACATCATGCGAAATTCTCATCTGAATCTATCCATGTTTACGGTTTATTTTACATTTCTCAGATTTGCAGAAAAAACCGATCGATTATGACGTTCACTTTTATGCTCGCAACTTTTAAAATCGCAGAATGTCTTTCCAGATAAAACAAGTAGAGACTTTCAGCTTTCTTTTGATACATTGGAAAGTCGAGTATTTTTGAGTATATCATGCGAAAATTTCATTTGAATCTATATCTATGTTTATTGTTTTTTCCCTTGTGTTTCTGAGATTCGCCGGCTGATGTATGAATCGTGTTCACTAAATTTGATGAATTTGAGGACCCCCCCCCCCCCACCCTTTAAAAGGTGCTTTATGGTCATATGATGCTATTTTCTTGCTCCTTGTACTTCTAATTTGTCAATCTCAGATATTCTTTCAATGATCTGCCAATATACTTTTTGGAGGTTTTCGGGCGCTAGATTACCAAAATTACACACTGTGCGTCGCCCTGTATATTTTGATTCATAGGAATCGCGGGTAATCCAAACTGGTATGGAAAAGAAACAGTGTAATAGAGAGTGGAATGATACATTGTAGCAATGTGAAATTGGTCAATTGTTCTAGCCAATGGGCCAAGTTGAATGAAGCTTTTCTGAGGAAGAACCTTTTTTTTTTTTTTTTTTTTTTTTCTTTAATTTAATTGATTTATTTTTATAAATACTTCTCTGCTAACAGCTTATATTGCCGTATACTTGCAGGAGAGTGTGAATGGCTTGAGATGCCTGGGCGCTTTCAAATAAAATCTCATCTCAATTCTACCTTTTGTACTTTTCCTTTCTCTCCTTTAGTTTTCCTTAAAATTCACCAGAAACAGTTCACTGTGTATCAGACTTCGTCGTTTGAGGTGAAAGTTCCCGTCGACGGTTGACCCGACCTCTTCTTTGACTCTCTTGTCGTGTTCTTTGTCTCCCCTACTCCCCCCTCCCCCAATGAACCCCCCTCTCCAAAACACGACTTTAATTCACAAGGAACGAGACGCGCGGCCGCCGCCGCGCCATCGTCGGGTGGGGGAGGGGGGCAAAGGGGCCCGTCCTCGGCCTCCCATGTCTCTCTCTCTCTCTCTCTCTCTCTCTCTCTCTCTCTCTCTCTCTCTCTCTCTCTCTCTCTCTCTCTCTCTCTCTCTCTCTCTCTCTCTCTCTCTCTCTCGTGTGACTCATTCAAACAATTTTCAACGCAACGCTGCTACACATCTCCAAATGTTCAAATGTTTCAGCAAGGCTATGAATGAAAATAGTGACAGCTATAGTGAGTCAAAGGGATTTGGATGGACCACTGTCTCCTTCTTTCACGTTTCATTACAGCCCCGCAGCCGTACCCAGGAATTTGTCTTTTTGTGTTAGAAAAGGACAGGTAAAAGGGATGAAGTGGTTTGATAGTCCCTCTCTACACCCTTCTCTGACACGTGTCTTTGAATGGGCGAAGAGAGAGAGAGAGAGAGAGAGAGAGAGAGAGAGAGAGAGAGAGAGAGAGAGAGAGGAATTTCTGGCAATGGCTCTGGTTATAGCCCAGCGGCAGCTCCTGCAATTTGGCAACTGCATGTATTTTGTCATTTAAACCTATGCAAAAGTATCGATTTCTTGGGGGTGCAATCCGAGAGGATCCGTTTTTGCCAAATTGCTCGAGCCGCCGCTGTAATAGCCTCATTGAGAAGAAACTTTCTTTAGTGAAAAACCATTGGCCCTATATCCCTCGGGTTCAAAAGGCAGGAAAATGGTTTCCGATCGAGTGGACTCTGCTGAATCAAAATCCCCTCCCTATATGAACCTATGGAAAATGATCGATTCTCAGGTGGTTCAATTGACTTGTGGAACTTTCAAATCAAAGATATTTTTGGATAGGCACAAATAGGAGAAGAGCAATGATCTCAAATCGCGGAGCAAGCTCGAGAGAACATGCGATTTGCAGCTATCGAATTAAAATAATATTTTTCATTTTTAAATCGATTGTCGTGTCAATCATTGCACTGCGATAGTTTCAAGGCCTGCTTAGTGTTTGTTGACTCGCTCATAATACATCACGAAATGTGTCACGGAAGTCATCACGCAACTTCAGCTAGCTCAGAATCAAGTCCTGGGAGGGGGGGGGGAATTGTGGTTGTAATTCCAAACCATCGCGATCGTATCGTAGTTAATTGATTGTATCGAGCCGACGTTAACCTTACGGGTGAACCTTTCCGATTTGATCGAAGTCACGCGAATGCATGCACCGAGATCAAGCCCATTTTCACTATTTGTACAGTATTTGACCCCTATCAACACGCACTCATTAACAGAGATCGGAGGCTGTGGATGGGGATTCCGCACCCTACCGCTGTATGACGACATCCCATGATCGATCTCGGGGACAGTGCGATGGTTCGCAATCACTTAACTATATCATCAAACCATCGATTAATTACATTCCACCTTATCTTGAGAAATTTAGCCTAATGTTTAGTAGAGTTCGCCAATTCGTGTGGTTGAGGCCAAAACTAACCACAGCTCTGCTTTTAAAGGCAATTATTTTTGGATCCGCTTCAATTTTGAGCTTTTCGGTCCTTTGCAATATGTCTCAATTACAATTCTTGGATAAGCAGCTACTAACCTCAAAATTGAGATTGGAAGGTGCAATAAGACCGTCTACTTCGTTTGAAATACCATTTCGAAGAGGGGAAGGAAGTAAGAGGGAGGGAGGGAGGGAGGGAGACAGGTAGGGCGATAGGGGGAAAGAGAAAGAGAGAGAGAGAGAGAGAGAGAGAGAGAGAGAGAGAGAGAGAGAGAGAGAGAGAGATACATAGGCGCGGATGATTAATAGAAAAGTCTCGTAGGTAATAAAAGGAACTTCAAAAACAGCTAAAACCGAACGATGTGTCTGAACCAAAAGAAATAATAATGACTGAGGAGTTTGAGGAGTTTGGGGGGGGGGGGGGGGAATTTAAAACAACCAAAACAGCATCGGTTTTTGAAAGGGTTCACGAGCCACGGAGCCTATATTCACATAAAGCGAATGAGGTAAGGCGAAGAGATAATATTAGTGGGATACAGTGAAAGGGGGAGGGAGGATGTGGGAGGGGGTGGGGAGGGGGTGGGGAGGGGGGAGGGGGGTTAGAATGGTGCGGGAAGGAAGGAAACTTTAACGGCAGCATCGGGACGCGGAGAGACCTGGGATTCTGAAATTGATGCCAAATTTATACGTCTTCATCTCTTAAGAAGCTTTCAAGGAGGTGGTGGCGACTTGCGACGGAGGAGAAGGGGGAGGGGAGTTTAAAGGGGGGGGTGTAAATTTATGAGAGGTGCAGAAGCAAGAGAGTCATTAAAGTACATTTTCTTGGGAGTTGAGTTGGAATGGAGGAGGCAGGCGGGACCGGGACCGCGGGAGGCAGTCACCAAGCGTGGTTTTTCTCTCATATTGTTTTGACTTTCAGCGCGTATCGCCTGAAACCGACTCGCGAATTGCGGTTCGAGCTTGAAACGAGAGACCGAGGGACCCCCCCCCCCCCCCCCCTGCTTTCGATTCAATCGAATCAGAGTTGACTTTGTAACTAATATTTACTGTATAGATGTTTAACCCTTTCAATCCCACTCATGCGCCCTATTTTAGATTCAATTTTCATTACAAGATCTTCTTCTCACTATTCCAATATTTTGCTGACTGTACAAGCTGCGCCAGATGATTAATAATGGTTCGCCAACTTAGAAAAAAACAAAAATAAAAGGGACTTTGGTAGCGCTGACAAAACCATTGTTAGAAAATTGACCCATAGCAAAAAACTTTATTTGAAGGCAACCTAATCTGTATGGTTCTCCAGCAAAGTCACTTCAAATTGGTGTACAAAACCTTTGGTTAGCTCTACTGAAGTTTATTGCTGGGTCATTTTTCGACCAAAGGTTTTGTCAGCGGCACCAAAATGTTTTTCTCTGTTTATTTTGTAGAGCTCCTTCAGTAAATTGTATAGGCTAAACAAACACCTTGGTGTACGAGGTGGGAGGGGGGGGGGGTCAAACCTTGAACCTTGAAATAAAGGAGTCTCTTTGATGGTAGCTGTTAAAGCATGATTTTGCCGGTGAGAAGGAAGAAAGGAACAACAATGCAATTGGCTCTTGGCTCCATAGTCTAAATGGATGATCTCACATCAAGTCTAATCGAATCTCTCTGTCCCCATAAGTTTGAGTTTGAAAAGAAGAAAATGCGCCATCACGTGACTTTAGTCCTCTTCCTCTAACACATGCATTTAACGCGGATACTGGACTTCTCTTATTTCTCTCACTCCTTCCATTTGACCTAAAGTCTAAAGGCTAAAGTCACGTGTGGGCCCCCTTTGCTATCCTTTTCTAATTCATTTGTTTAAGTATTCAAAGAAGGAGAAAGACGAATTCCAGTAACCACCCGCCTATGATTCAAATGGACAGAGAGAGATAGAGGAGAGACGAGAGAGAGAGAGAGAGAGAGAGAGAGAGAGAGGGAGAGAGAGAGGAAGAGAGAGAGAAAAAACGGAAGTACCTACATACTATACGCTGCAGTCGCGCGACGCGCGTCTTTCCCAATAACAATCACGGAACTCACACGTAGTATTCACGCTCACGCTAGCACAAATCAATGCCGCGTCGTAAATACACGCGCATTGTATGTATGTACCACGCTCTGCAGAATGCGCTTATTAACGGGGCCTCTATCGCAAGGCGAAAAGAACTCCTATTTTTCTTTCTTTTTTTTCTCTCTCCCTCTTTTTAGCTGTTAATTAATTGAATTAAATTAATTTAATTAGCGTCTTACCGAAGGAACAACGGACGTTATCGAGTTATCGTTCTCATCTTCATTAGGTGGGTAATGGGTTTTAGGCAGGTCTTCGCACGGTGCAACGCTTGCAGCGCGATGGGGGATGCGGCGGGAATAATATGTATCAAGAGGAGTGTTTCAAGATTCATCAGGCGGGACGCCCTGGAATCGCTCAGCAAGCAACTGATAATCGTTGATATGCTGTTCTTTTCTTGTTATAATATTGCTTACCAATTAATTCTTGTCGAAGACTGTTAAATTGAGTCGCAGCTGAAATTAATGAGGGTAGTGCCAGGTGCGAATATTTCGTTGGTAATACTCTTATTTCTTTTGTCATTGCATTTTTCTATCCGAATATACTCTTCTTTTCTACTACCCTCATTCAGATACGTATATCTAAGTTCTTAACAATTAGGCAAGGTGCTTAGTAATTGCTGCAATTTCAGCATTTTATTCCGCATCGTAACATGCACTGTATCGATATAGTAACATTAAGCGGTTGAGCAAGGCAAATTAAACAAACGGAGAAACGATCGGAAATGCTCTCTAAGGAAATTCTCACCGAGGGATGAAAAGGGGATGGGAAATTGGTGGAAGGTTTTTGTGGGAGAGGAGGGGGGTGAGTATAATGAGGGAAAGTCGCAACCACGAAGCCTCTCTTAAGAGCAAGGGATGACCCTCGGATCGGATCCGAAGTCCAGTCGATTTGCGAATCAGCGATATTTTAACCGCGACGCGTGTAGGACAATGAAGCAGTAAGGGCGGTCAGTCGCGGGTAAGTTGGGGGGAGGGGTGTCATGGTGGGGGTCGGAGAGTCCCCGCATTTCTCCTTAGCTCATGTGCGACGCAGGGTCTTTCCGGAATGAGGTTTTCATTTTTTACAATATCCGTTCGAACACATGATTGTGGGTTCGTATATTGTATAGAGCCGAAGTTTAATAGTTCAATTAAAGATTTTAACCCTTGCCTTGCATGGTGGGTCTTTTAGATTGAGTCTTCTTATAGATGCGAAATCAAGGGTTAGACATGTTTTATTACTTTCAGACAGTGCGCCTCCATGTTGGTCGCCATCTGAAACATCGGAAAACACTTTTGATCATTCGACCTTGAATTCGCTTCTCATGCTGACCCATGAGTATAAAGTTAGACACGTTCTGGTGCTTTCTCGTGCAACGACCGCTGATAAGATTTTTTTAGTATTTCTTCTCACCGTTGCTAGTCAAAATCTGCCGGAACTTCTTTTAATTTTTTTCTTTCTTCTTTTTTTCTGTTTCTCCTATTCTATGGCTCAATTTCCTTCGTTTGAACCATGCAGCCTACAACGAATGTATTCACTGTCCAAATTCATCCACGAATTTTAGAGGAGAGAAGAGAATAAACATATATGGCAATCCAAAGTGATGAGAATGTGCGAGATCGTCAAGTCGTGCCATCTATGCAGGGATTCGAACCCTTTCACTGACTACCAGACCACGGAAATAGGATCATAAATCGGTTGGAACAAAACAAAAAAACAACTGGAGGGTTAGTTTTTTTTTTTTTTTTTTTTTTTTTTTTTTTTTTTTTTTTTTTTTTTTTTACAATTACAAGAGGAGATCACTTTTATAGCCCTTGTTTGAATCCATCAAAGATGAAACTTATCCGAAACAATGAACGAAAACTTTTCACGTCCGGGGAAAATCTCCGTTCCCGTCTCTTGTGAGACGCTGAGGAATGAGGCCTAACCTCAAAAAACAAAAAAAACAAAAAACAAAAACAAAAAAAAAAACAAGGAATTTAAGTTCAAGGTGAGAAGACAAAAAGGAGCGGTGGTGTATACTATATCGTACCTCCGCCTCGCCGCGCCGTTACGGGAAAAGAGAAAAATGCGTTTCGCGAGGAGACAACAAAAAAAGTAAAAAAAAAAACCGTAACAAAAAAGCAAAGAAATGCGGGCCTTGTCTCTCACTTGACTTCTCACACGCGGAAAGGGGACATAGGAACGCATTGGAGGAGTAGAGTGGGCACGCGTGCGGAGTGTTTACCACCTCACGCCGCGGTGCCGCGGCCGTAGCATCGCGGTCCGCGGATAGTGTCTGCCCTATTCTATTCTCCATTCTTCCTTCGTGATGCGCTCGGTTGGGGGGGGGGGGGGGGGCTCATCTATGTGTATCAGCGTGGAGGCGGCGCTTCGAGTCTATGACAACACGACCACCACCACCGCCATCTTACAGTGGATCGAAACGAACATTTTTTTGGACAAAAAAATTCATTATGTTTTTTGTTTTAAAAATTTTTCAGTGTTGATATTTTCTTGCAAAAACCACGTTCTTTTACTCAATTAAAGCTTTGTAATGAGTGGTTGTGAACGTTTTCAAGTTATTTTCCTATTTATTGTTCATAAACTTGATTTTTTATTTCTTAAAAATTTTGTCCAGGAAATTTCATGTTTTGTCTCTACTGTTTGCCGATGCAAGAGTGTGAGTCGGGAGGATACAATATACCTACCAAAGCGAGGGAAAATTTTCGCAGCTCCAGTTTAAAGTTTCTAATAATAATAAACACGGAACTGAAACCGATGAGAAAATATATCTTTCTCTGTTTCTCCTTTCTCTCTCTCTCTCTTCTTCGAATCGAATCCTCGCCACTCTCCGCCATGCATCCTTCGTCTGGGAATGGCTACGCGTGAGACGGATGAGGGTTGGTTTGGAAGGGAGGGGGGAGGAAGATGAATGCCTCAGGAGAGGGGGGGCTAAGATTTCGATTTGTTATATTTCATCTTTGTTTTAATATTCATTCTACATCTCATTCGGGGCGCGGGGTTGCCGCGGTTTGGGCGCCATGCGTTGGATGTTGCACGAGTGCACGCAGTTGCATACTGTACTGCACTGTGTAGTGTCACTCATATGAAACCTATGGAAAAAAATCGATCTTCAGGGAGCTCAATTAAACTCCCCACCCCCTTCACCACAAGAAATCCATACTTGTTTTCATAGTTTCTAGGTTCATATGAGAAAATGAAGGTAATCAGTTGAGCAGGGGTGGATTCAGGAATTTGTTAATTTGTCTTGCCACCCATTAGAACATACCTTTTAGAGATGGAAGGAAGGGTCATCACGTGATTTTGGTTCCTATCTCTGGCCTTGTCTCACACTTGCGTTCAAGTGGGAGATGTTAGAGAGAGATAGAAAAATTCTTGCTATTTGCTTCAGGCATCGAGTAAATCACCCATTAATAAATATTATTTTTGGTCTAGATCTCAAACCAAAGGAGCTCATTTCGAAGTTAAAAATGTTTCACCGAAAAAATGATTTTTCTTTTTGTAAGTGCCACACGGTGCATGAGTTATTGAGTCGGAAGGAATTTTAATCTTCCTCAGTTGGCAACCATGTATCAGCAAATGTCTGACTCGTCTTTATATTGTATGAATTTATTGCTTGCGCCTCTTTCCATCCCTATCAACCCCCTTCTCAAATTCTGCTTTCGTTTTAAGCACCCCTTCGGTGCGCCTCCCAGCCTCTCTCTCTACCCCCCCACCCCCACCCCCCCCCCTTTTCCATTTTCCTCGCGCAATGTCTAGGTTCTGATCTGTGCGTAATTATATGTTGAACGAGTCTTTGTTTTCGTTGTTCTGTCTTTCGTTGTGTGTGCAGCGATATACGATATACACGATATACTTCTCGCCGTGCACAATTCTCGCTGTGTATATTCTTCATTTCCTACCCCCCCCCCCTTCACCTCCACCGTGCGGGCGTTCGCGAGAATCATTGCTCTCAAAGCATCATCCTTTTTAGGGTTGTGGGGCCGGGGGGTGGATTTCGGCAGGAGGGATGTGGGGATGGGGGTTGATCGATTCCTCTTTCTTGCTTACAATTTTATGGGAGATGCGTGCGTGCTTGAGGGTGCTAGCTTTCTACCCCCCACCCCCCCCCCAAACCATCCCTCTTTATGCTCATTCCTTCAGAACTCATTTTCTGAAGTATGTATTCGAGTGTGCAGTTTTAAGGTATATGCACAGACCTACAGAAGGAGTGCCGATTGTTTTTGAGTCTTGCACTCTCGGAGGTTATAATTAATTGTACGGTCTGTTGAGAAAACTTTTTTTGGGGGGGGGGGGGGGGGGGGGTTCATTAAGACCTTGCACAAATAACAGTAAGCGGAATTCCTGTAAATTCAATTTAATCAAAATTCATGTTAATGTAACTGGGGTTCCTGTAAATGTGACCGAATTTCCCGCCAATTTAACCAAAACTACGGTAAGAGTTCCGGTTAGAAAACGTACTAACCAGAATTCTTGTTACGATGACTAGAAATCGTTCTCAGTTTAACCGTAACTAAGGACGTAACAGAAATGAGCATATTCATCTTTCGAGTGTCGTATATTTGATTGGGTTAAAAAGAAAATGGCCCAATTTCAATGGAATATTTCATATTGGGTTTATTGAGAGTTGGCTAGAAATAAAAGAAGAGATGAAGGGTGAAGGTTTATGTGTCTGTTTTTCTTCGCAATCTCTCCATTCTTGGTTTAAACTGCGGTTTTTATATTGACATCCGACTCATTGTAGAATACAGATATACGTATATATTTTTAGTCACTCTTAACACAGACGTTCGTTTGAGTTATCGAAATCCGACTTTCTAGTTTCTAATACCCACCAACCGGCGGCAAGTTTGAAATCGATCAGTTCCGACGTGTCACGCAGCAATGCGGCATAGCGTGCGGTTATAACTCCCGATTCTTTATTTTAAGAATTTCGCCCCCTCGCCCCCTCCCCCGCCGCCAGGGCCCCCAACCCCCATTTAACCCCTCCATTCCACTCGAACTTCAACCGCAATTCCACACCCCCTCGCCCTCGCCCCCACCCCCGCGCAAGGCAAGGTGGGTCTCGCAGGTCGTCGGCGCGGAATCTTCAACTGTCGCGCGGCGGCAATGTGATGCCTATTGCCTATACTCGTTGAATCGAAGGGGTAATCGGGTGGTCGGGAGGGGCGCCGTTTTCGTGACTTCGACTCCGATTGTTGACGTCTCTATTACCGCGCGTCTCGTTAATACGCCCCCTCCCTAACGTACAGGTCCCTCCTCCCCCCCTCCATGCCCCCTCTGGTCCGCTGTGTTTGAATTTCGCCTTCGATTCCCTTAATTAATCTATAATCTTTCCTCATTTCTCTCCGTTCCTTTCCCACTCTCTCTCTCCCTCTCTCTCACCCTCTTTCCCTCGCACTCTCTCTTTATCCCTGTCTCTCTCCCTTATTTTTCCTTGTGAATATATGGCGCGCATTTTCTTAGAGCTGACTGTCTATATCATCTATAAAATGCCTTCTGTCTCTCTTTCTTTCTCTCTCTCTCGCCGACTCGAAGTGGCCGTGTCTATCCAGGCATGGTAGGTATTTCTCGGGAGCAACTAACTGCCTAATCGATGTCAAATGCGACTTGCGAGGGCTGATCGAAAGCAGCTGTGACCTCTACTAACTCCCCCCCCCCACCCACAGATCCAACCCCCACCCATCCCACAACCGCACCTCTCCATGTCTTATTTACCAATGGACTTGGAAAAGTAGGGAGGAAATTGATGAGCTAATTAGAATAAATTGTTCTTGCGCGTGATGTCTTTGAGAGAGATCGGCTGCAATGTATCGATTCTTATTCCGCAGACAAACAGCGATGTGTGAGGAATTGTGGGACATCGAAGACACTGCTGTCGCGTTTGAAAATAGATCGTGAAATATACTTTTGGTTTGGTTCAGTTTAGTCTCTTTGTTTGTTTTAGTTTTTGTTTTTCTTGTATCTATCATGATTTTAACAGGCTTCATTTTTTTTCTTTTGTTCCAGGTGAGAATCGAAATCATTTGTTCAAGTAACTGACTTGAGGTCGATCATAGGTTCGTGAATTACGATTTATCAAATCCCCTCTATTTAAACTTCTAGAAAAGAATCGATTCTTAAGCGTATCGATTGAACCCTTAAATAATCGATCATTTTCTATGTATACAGTTATAGGAGGATAATGATAGTCGCTTTTTTACGAGCTGCCATTGGCCACTGTGTCCAGTATATTTCCATCGAGTTACCATACTGTAAGGTAAACCAATTTTCTTTTCCTCTTCCTCTTTCTAGGAGGCAATACAGAATCAAGAAAAAGAAAAAAAATCGAAATTCCGCCCCCAGACAACTCTTTTCGCTTGTGTTTGAACCGTCTGAAAAGCAATTCTTTTTTATAGGTTTAAATGGTGGAGACATCGATTCATCGAAATCAATCGTAATTCGTAGGCACTTGATTCCATTTGAAATTGTGCAAAAGTATCGATTAATTGAGCCCTTTCTTAAGAATCGATTCTTTTCCATAGATTTATATGGAAGAAATATCGATGCATCGCAATTAATGAGCTGGCGCTGCTGCCCCCGTGCAGTCCTTAGCAGCTGTGTCTCGCGTAGCTCGTAATACGAAGGACCAAAAAAAGGAAAAGAAAAAAATTAAGAGTGATATCTTCACTCTGTCCCTGTCCGCAGTTTCGATAAATCACTTTGGGCCGGCGCGTCGAAGCTTAAATGAGGCTAATTCACAGCTGAAAATAGAAGGCTTAAAACAACACGGCGCGACGTTTGGCCGTCGGTTGGGGGTGATGCGGGGGGTGACTTCAGTGAGGGGAGGGGGTAAACAAATAGTTTTAGACCCAATCGGAAGGGAATTGAAAAATCGAGGGGGAAAATACCTCAAAGCTAGCGGCAGATGATCAGAAAACGAGAAATTACAAGTGTTCTTGGCAAGGGGGCCCTCTTCTTTTTTGATTCTTAGCAGGAGACGTTATCTTGTCGAAGCGTTCTTTTTCGGCGTTGGTGACCTCGAGTCGACGCGACTGTAAGTCGGCTCGCTGTGTTGCCGAATTTTGGTGGGATTCGGACGGTTTTAATGATATTATGGTTGTCGGTCAGAGATAGTGATCCCTAGGCTCAAAATATCACCGATCTCGGGGAAATGGGAACTAAACTAATGGGAACATTAGTTTTATGTGCTTAAACTTTGATCTTTAGTATTGTATATCATGCAGGATTCTGCAAAGCAAATGTAATGACAAGCGTACCGGCCAAAAAATAATTCCAAAATCCACTCTGAAAATCAATTATTTCGAATCAAAATTAGTGACTTTGCTGTACAGATGATGTTTTGTACCCCTTCAATTCGAGGTATAGGCAAAACGAATACCATGGAGTAGGAACATTTCACTACCCTTTTTCTAATACGCATCCGTGTAAATGATCAAATAGAGAGAGAAAGACCAGCTCCTTGATACGATTCTGTATATCATACTAGAGTGCGTTTCAGAAGTGTAAGCGCTCCAATACCAATAATCTTTGGAATTTTCCAGCGTTTCTTTCTCATATTACATGGTAGAAAGGATTAATGAAAATGAATTTTGAGCGTTGGATTTTCATCAAGGAACGCTTTAAAATCAGATGGTCGGGGTCGCAAGCAAGTTTTGCTTTGATTTGAAGGGATGAACATTGGAAAATTCGCCAAAGATTATCGGTCTAGGCGTGCCTATACTTCTAAAACAAACTCAATGTCATGTCAAAACTTGGGCAATAAAATCGTATCCTATATTCGGAGTCAATTATTATGGTTCTTTTATGGGTGTCTATAACTAATTGGAATATTCTATTTAATTATTATTATTTTTTTTTTTTTTTTTTTTTTTAAATTTGTGAATTATGGCATCACTGTTTTTGTTGACGCTTCACGGCGTCTAGCCCACGGTAATCGACGCCTCAGCACCGTCGACGTCCGTCCGTCCGTACAAATCGCCGAAAAAAGAATAAGTCGAATAAGCAGGAAGGGAATGTCATCAACACAACACGCGTTTTTGTCGTCTGGAGCGGCCGCGGTGGAAGAAGAGACAGAAAAATGCACCGTCGCGCCCTCTGGAGGAGTGCGCAGCGTTGCCGTTCGATGCAAATTTTGTAACGCGATTAATCGATATCTCTTCCATATGAATCAATGGAAAAAATCGAATCGAAAAACAATCGAATAAAGAAGGGTCCATTTAATACAATGCAGGGTCTGCTCTTCCTGAGAATCTAGCATTGTGAATAAATTGACATTTTTAGCTGAATAACTCATCTGTTTTTTATGAGCCTTTCTCACGGAAATAAATGTCCTCAATAGGGCTCTTGCAAACTTTCGCTGTGGGCAAATGAAGAGTCCAATCTGATGTAAAAACCAGCGAAAATCACGAAAATTGCTCTAAGAAAGACTAAATTTTAGTAATAAACTCACATAACTGCTAAAAAGTCAAGTTCGTAATGGCGGTTCAACGGAGGTATCATGGGAGATTCCTGTCTAATTTGTCACTGTCTTTAAGGAAACGAACGCAGAGATAAGTCTCAATTTAGATAGGAATCTCCCATTATATTTGCGTCTTTCCGCCATTAATCCCGATTCTGAGAGTGAATTTTGTGATTTTTTTAGTTTATACTCATCGTTATCTTTACAGGTTTTTATGCAATTATCAACTCTTCAATCCCCTGTAGCAAAAGTTTGCAAGAGCCCCATTTGTGATGTTAAGGTAACGGGTTTTGACAGCGAATTTGATTTTTTCCATGTACTCATTCTCACTTGGTATCGTCACGTTCAACTTGGCAACGCTGCATCGGGTTTTTTCCCCAGTCAAACCCGAGTAATATATCGATTCGATGGAGTGCTCTATTGAACCATTATGCATAGAAATCAAGTGAATTTTTACCTAGGTTTAAACCCCGTAACGCTGTCGCAAAAGTTTGCAACAGACCCATTGAGACTGATGGTAGAGAACTGGAGAAAACAATATACTTTTTACAAAAATATGACGCATGCGCTAAACTAAAATTCAAGGAATTTTTTTCTTGTCTGCGATGAAAAAACGATACTGAAAAGGATGATTAAACTTCTTTATCAAGAATTTCGCGTCCACGATGAATGTTTATGAAAAATCAACAACGAATCAAACACTCGTCGAAAAAAAAAAAGAGAAGATAGTCGAGAGAAAAAAAGAACGACAGGCTGACTCAAATAAGAAACAGATGACCTCTATTAAACCGACTAGTCAGCAGTGGAGCGTTGAACGGTGAACGATGAGCAGAGGATGAATGGTGATGTTCTTATCAATCTGTCAACGGATGGATCATTTTTCGTGCAAAAAAATAGGGAGGATTCGAACCACCATCTGGTATCGGTCGCAGAAACAGAGTACATGTGTTGGCGTTTCGTGTCGGGTCTGGTCCAAAACCGTCCTGAGCAAAAGAGATGGAGATGTAGAGAGCGAATTGGAAAGAGAGAGAAGAAAATAGATACCACAGAAAAAAAGAGGGAAACATCGGAATATATCAATGTTGCTTTTGACAAATATGATCGGTAGTGGGGCTACGCCCCCCTTCCCCCCTCTACCGCGACTTGGCGTGTCCTGTGCATCTGAGACGTGTCATTCAGCTTATAATGAATCGCACATTTTCGAACTCTATCGGGCGTTTTCGGTTCCGTTCGGTTCGGTTTGGGTTCGGCGCGACTCTTCGAAGTCAACAATCGTTCCGAAACATTATTTTTTTTTCCATGCATATTTTTTTTTTTTTTTTTTTTTTTTTTTTTGCCCAGACTTGAAATTTCACGTTTAATTATCGCCCGTCTCCGGATCCGATTCTACGGACCCCGGACGCTCAAAGGCTGTTTCCAATTATGCTGTTCCCTTGATTTTTGGCGGAGGGAATTGGGGTGAGAAGGGTAAAAGGGCGTGATGGAGGGGGATGGACTGAATTTCGGTATCGACTACCAAGTCGTGGGACTCTTCAGGAGCCGACAAGTGTTGTTTATACCTTCCTGATTGACGGCCGCTGGTGCAACATGTGGTCGTAAATCCTTGCCAAGTTGTGCAATTTTTATAAGTATGATGCCTTGAGATTTTGCATCGATACCTATTTTTCCCTTTATAAACGTAGGGAAAGAATCGATTTTTAGACCGTTCCAATGAGCCTTCAATCACGATCTATATTTTTGTATTGGTTCAAACATGGAAAAAAAAATTATGATCAATTGTTCACGAGTCAGTATTGCTTTCTAAGCTGGACTTTGCGCTACGAAAAGACATAGTAAAAAGAATCGTCATTCGATTGAAGCCACTACGAGTCGACTCTTTTCCTAGATTTTTACGGGATCTATAACATGGATACAGCAAAAATCAGTACAAGTGAGCGCTGAACCATGACCGTTTTCCTCCAATATGAACCAATGCAAAAGTATCGATCGCATTTGGGCGTTCAATTGATCCTCATTAGAATCGATCCTTTTCTTAGGTTTCTAAAAGAGAGACTCCGATGGAACGAAATGCACGAGGTGCACTCATGAAGAGTCTCTCTCTGTATCGACGTTTTTCTCCCATAAAAGTCTAGAAAAAGAATCGATTTATTGCGGCTTCAATCGATTGCAAGTGTAATCGTTATTTTTGTCATGCATTTATTCAAACGGAATGATTTATCAGTTTTTCTCTGATGCAAATCCAGGGATAGAATTGATTACTTGAACCTACCAGCAACTGCAATCGATCCTTTCCATTGGTTTGAATGTATTCGATTACCAGTGCACTGCTTTATGAAGAATGATGAGTGAGAACGGCTTCACGAATCACGCGTTGCGATAAGACAGTAATGGCGTTCGCTTGTTGTTAGAATCTCATTAAATGGTGGGGCCCCCTCGGGTTTGAAAGCGAGGAGGATGAGACTCCGACCGGGGGCGAAGAGGGGGGGAGTCCTCCCTCTTTATTTTTTCGTCTATCGGAGCGGTCGATCGTTAATCCAACAATCCAAGGATCAATGCTTTCATGATCGTGAAGAAGCTCCGCTCTTCGACGCACTATGGTCCAAAGATCCTCAAAAAGTGGCAAAAAATCGGCCAAAAATCATAAAGTAAATTTCTCATCAATTAATCATTTAAAAACTTTCAATATAAATTTTAATAACAGAGAACACTCTTTATAAGTAATTTCAACCTAGGAAAAGAGTCGAAAATAGGTCGAAAACGATGATTTTTATGCCTTTTTTTCTCTCTGAATTTTTGCCACTTTTTTCCGATCTCATAAACCATTGTGCGACATTGCGTTGCCGAGCTATGACTGCGACTTGCGAGGAGCGAGCGGCCATTTCTGGTTTTTCTTTACAGTTGGAAGGGCATAGTAATAGCGTTTCAAGGTCACTAACACAACTACCGCGACTATTCACAGTATATACAGTCTCTGTACAGTTTTACCTATCCCGTGAATAGTTTGAGTCGAGCGGCGGAGGAGATCCGATGGATGTGTACAAGTGACAAAGCAGTGTTGCCGCAATCTCATCATTCATCGAACAAAGAAATTAACCCTTTCAGTCATAGCCGTAGTTAGGATATTGTCTTATTTCTCTCTCTTAGCCCATTTGAACGCATGTGTTAGAAAAGGATGGGCATCGTGACTTCTGCCCCTGTTCCTGTCCTTTTCTATCAGTACCGGCTCGTGCAATGTGACAACAATGTTTTCCTTCCATTTGATTCTATGTTCAATAATCGATTCGATAGTGAAACGCTGCTTCATCAACAATCGATTGTTTTACATAGATTCAAATGGCGGAAAAACAGTGTTGCCAATTCGAGCGAGCCGCCACTGTTTTCTATAACACATGCATTCAAAATGTGGGATGAGAGAGAGAAAGGCGCATATCGTGACTACGATAGTATTTTTGCCTATTTTAAAAATATTTTCAAAAATATTTTGACAACTAATTGGCATGAACAAATCATGTCTTTTAAAATGTTTTTAAAATATTTACAAAAGGTTACCGAAAACTTTTCGGCAAGATTTTCAAAATGTTTTAAAATATTTCTTTCATATCTGGGTGGTACTGGGACTTTTTTCTGTTAAGAAATTCGGTTGCCGGTTGAGTATAAAATTATTTTATGGCTCGATATAGCACGATCGGACAACCATGGTATGACCAGGTACCTCACAAAACGCCATTTTGATTTATTACTTATCGTGTGCTTTTGCCATTGCTCCATCCCATCGCGATCGCTGACTGATCTATTCTGTTCTCACACAAAAGCTAATGGCTCGTTTTTCCTCGGTTCCATAGCATTCGCCTTCACTTCGGGTCTACTTCGTCATTCATTCTATACCGGTGGACGAGAAGTATCTTGTCTTGTCTGTATCTACGAAGATCTCGCTTCTGTGTGTGTGAGTGAGTGAGTGAGAAAAGACATAAGTTTGTGTGTGTGTGTGAACGCGCATGTGTATACCTACATATACCTTCACCGAGAAAATCGTGCGTCTGCAGGGGATCGACGTGGGTGATAAAATAAATATGGCCAGCCCGAAGACCTGTCCGCCGTTCGCGAGAAAAGAGAGGGGGCGGGGGGCGGGGGGCGGGGGGACTTTCAAAAAGTCTCCTCTTTCTCCGATACGTGGTTTTTGAATGTTCGTAATTAAAAAATTTCGAGGATAAACATGTATAAATAAAAAATCCGATAGGGGTCGTTTTGCAGAAGTTTTGGATATCGTACATCGGCTGTCGGTCGCGTTGGTTTTGTAAATCCAACAAGCAATGTTTTGTGGCTTGATATAAGAAATGCTACAAAACGGAGAATCGAAGGGGGAAAACAATAAATGTTTGATAAATGTTGAATGATGTTTTTTTCTCTATTTGAATCTATGCAGAACAATCGAATGCTTGTGAAGCGCTCGCTGCTTCTCCATCAAATCGATTGTTTTTCATAGAATAAAATGGAGGAAAAACATTGGGATTCGAACATTAATTTTCGCGGACGCGTGAATGGAGGGAAGGCGGTAGCAAAAAAAAGAGAACTAATAAAAAGAGATACTAAACAAAAAAAAAAGAGAACATCTTAGTAAAAATAAATGAATTTGAATCTCGACCGATGTCGAGAAGGGGCCTGAAGATTTGAACGCGATGAGGGGATAAAAAAAAAAAAAAAAAATCTTGGTAGATTCGCCGAAACAGGAAACTGCGGACTATAAATCATCTTTTGGTCTTTCGGATAAGAGAAATTAAAAATGCGGTATAGGGGTAGAGAGGGGGGAAAAAATCAGAATCCTAATGAAAATTCTCGTATCGAAACATTCATATCCGGCTGCTTTGGCTCATTATTTAACCCCCGCTCCCCCCTCCTCTTTCCGCTCGACACCCCTTGGAAAGCGCTACCCCCCTCCTTCCTCCCGCTTTGCTCAGACTCGACGATCTCATTGATATCCTTGTGCATGACAGGACTTTCCGCGCTCTTGGTGAGCTTTCTGCATTGGCGGATCCAGGATTCTATCGCCTTCTCTCTCTTCTCCCATTTGAATCGTGTGCGTTAGAAAAGGACAGATTATAGAGGCAGTCACGTGATTTTCGCCCCCTCTTATATCCTTTTCTAACTCATGCATTAATTCAAATGGCCAGAGAGAGAGAAGGACGATTTCCTGGATCCGCTATATAGTGGCTTTCTGCGGTTTTCGGTACCTAATTACTCGTTAAAAACGTGCAGACTAAATTGATTCGAAGAAATGGTGGAGGGGGGGAGGGTGGTGGAGGGGGGGAATGGAGGGGGTGGTTGGTGGGGAGGGGGTGCGACGCGGATTGGATCAACAGAAAAAGAAATTAAAAAGAAAAAGGGAGAAAAAAATTGAAATATAATCAAGATAGTGCAAGAGAGAAATTGCATCATCGGAAAAATAAACCGAGTCCTTTTATGACACAACGCCAGGATTCGGATAATTATGCTCTCTATAAATAATATTCTGATTCTTCCGTCTAAATTACATTTTTCGCGCTCCGCACTTTTTTTTCCTCTTTATCGTAATTTATTTTCTAATTCTTACTTATTAATTGTTTTTATTTTAAACCTCCATACATGAATAGGATCATACCGACCCTAAAGTTGTTTCAACGAAGGAGAGGGACGACAAAATAATAAAAAGGGTTACCGGCTGTACAGTTTACACCCCTTTTCTCAAGAGTCAAGACTTTCTGACTTTTATTCTCATGGTCTTCTATAAATATTCATTAAAAGAAGAACACATTGATTTTCAGTCGATGTTGTCACTAAAACTTAAATTAATTGTTTAATCCGCAGAGTGTGAATCATCATTTCAAGCTCTGAAGTTTTTTCTATCTGCCCTAAAATTCTTAGAGCCACCGCAACTTGTTTCAAATAGACATCTATACACTTTGTTCTGAAATCGTTAATAAGTTGGCAAAAAATCAGAAAATGAATATTTCATCAATTATAACCGCATGTATAAACTTTAAACACCAATTTTAATCACAGAAAAAACTTTCAACAATTAATTTAAACCCATAGAAACGTCACAGGAAAGTTTTAAATCTTGCTTACAATATCGAAAATAATGATTTTTAATTATTTTTTTTTTTCTCTCTTTTTTTTCTCATTGCTTTTCGGCCACTTTTTTTCCAACCTCAAACCCTATAGTGCGACGGCACGTTTTTGACCGAATGGACGAAACAAGCCTCATTCTCAAAACCGGAAGTGAGGTCAGTTCAAGTATACAGGGGGAGAAATCGAGGCTTTGAGTGCAAGAACGAATCTTATCCAATGCATTTTTAAATAGGAGAAGTGTTGAATCAACAACAAACTTAACCCTCCCTTTTCCAACACCCACGAGACCTACGCACTTGATTTGTGAAGCGCGTGTTCTGCAAACGTGTTTTGTGTACCGCACGACGACTCGGTGGATGGATTGATCGGAAGCTTTGATTCGATTTATCGAATTCGAACACGAGTCGTGCGTATCATGCGTCCGTCGCGTTGCCTCGAGTAGAGTCGAGCCAATTTCCAATCAGCGTCTGTTCCTTGTCTGATGCATCAATCGCGGTTCGAATGAGAACCGCGGAGGATAAGGAACAGAGAAATTAAATCAGGGGGAGTTGAACTTTGTCCGCGCAAAACAAAATAATAAGCAGCAAGAATCCGAGGTTGCCTATTTTATTTATTTATTTATTTTTTTTTTCCGGCACCTCTATTTCAGAGCTGCCGATTTGCGTAGATTTAATGGCATTTTGAAATTCACCGAAGATTCCACCGGTTGAGGAAAGCTTACATAGTTCATTCAGTGTACGACTGTAATGCACGAAAATACTCTGATCTGTAATCTTTTCTCAACTGTTGGAGTCGTCGATAATTTTGAAAACTTGCAGATATTTTAATTAATTAACAGTGTTTCCACCGATTGAGAAAAGATTACAGATTAGAGTATTTTCGTGCATAACAGTCATACACTGAATTGAACTATGTATAATCTTTCCTCAACTGGTGGAATAATCGGTGAATTTAAAAATGTCATTAAATCTACGCAAATCGGCAGCTCTGCTCTATTTCAGTATTTTTCTGTGTATTTTTACCAAAAAAAAAAAAAAAAAATAATAATGATAGTATTAATAACATTAAAACAATTACTTTTCAGGATCGGAAGAAAATGGCAACGTCGCAATACGCGTGACTTCACCCCGCGACGCGAATTGCGTGCGTGGAGAGGAGAGGGTAGAGCGGTCGCAAGTGGGGGGTGGGGGTGGTAGATATTTCCCACCGGATGCCCGGGGTATTCATTCATCAACCAACGCCAATCTGCATATCACGTGGGTAAGGGGGAGAGGAGGGGCGATGAGGGGGTGAAAGGTTTTCGGGTAATCTGTTCCATCTGAAGGGCTGAAGGGGGTATCGCGCTCTCGCGACTTTTGTGTTTTTGTTCTAGAGGAGCAGGAGACCTCCCGATCTTCGATTTCCTCCTCGCTCCCCCCCCTCTCTTCCCTTGCACCCGACAACTTCTCCACCCATGCCTTTTTCAGGCCACTTCTCTGTCGCGTGTTCTCTTTATACTTTCTCGTTTCTCGTTTCTTTTTTATTTTTTTGTTTTTTTTAATCGGAATCAACTGAGACCTTGTGTTGTGTGTGTGCATACAATGGAAGAATTGGATTGTGAGAGACAGTCGATTTTTGCAAATCGATTCATTTAATACCCGTCCTTGTTCATGGCCGCGTATCCATGAATATTCTCTCTCTCTCTCTCCCTCGCTCTCTCTCCCTCTCCCTCAATCTCTCTCTCTCTCTCTCTCTCTCTCTCTCTCTCTCTCTCTCTCTCTCTCTCTCTCTCTTTCTCTCTCTCCCTTCCTCTACTCATTTCAACGTATGTTCATGATAGAAAAGGACAGAGATCGAGGCTTCAGTCTAGCAGGGAGGAAGAGGGGGCGGAGAGAGAAAGCCACATTGCTAGATCCGCCAGTGGGTCTCACTGAGTTGTATTTTGGTAAAAGATAAGAAGAATGAATTTCGAGGAACGATTTTTCTAAAACGCCCCGTATATGTGGCGTACCTTGCGACACCTGTCTCGACTTCAAATTGAGGATCGACTTTTAGGCGTTTGCGGGATTTTGGAAATACTTTCGTTCTCACGACAAGAGTTCTTAGTGGTTAACTAGATAAATATTTGGAAACAAACAAACAAATTATGTCCGTCAACTTTTCGCCTCCCTCTTTCTCTACAACCGGGGTCGGACGCATAATCGAAAGGCTGAGATTTGGTTCTTCCTCCTCTCTTCCTCTTCGCCGTCTTCACTTCGTGACGCTTGGCCTCTCACTTTGTGGGAAGTTCGAACAGGAAGTTCTTGACAGAGTAACCTCACCCTCTTTCCTTATTTTACCCCCTCCCACCCCCTTACTGACACCCTCCCTCAGTCCTTGCCTTGTTGTTACTCTGATCTTCAAATGTGTTTCAAGTTTTTGCATTCTGATATTTTCAAATAGGTTTGCTAAACCATATCAGCGTGTAGTATCGATTAATCGATTAATCGATTAATCGATTCAATTAGGACCTAGTTCAACCCTTTCGAGAGCGTGCCCGAATATATTCGTTCCCTTGATATAGGATCTATCCTACAAAATTTCAATTTTGTATCAACAACAAAAAAGATACACGAAAACAAGCATGCGACTCGTTGTGCGCCTTCAATTTGGTGGATAGGCAAAATGAACTCCGCGAAGCAGGAATATTTAACTACCCTGCACTCAATTTATACGGTCATTGTTTTGTCTATCTGTCTATCAGTTACGATCATTGTTTTGTCTACCATTGGTCGTGAAAGGGATTAAAATAAAAACGAATGGAGTGTTCTCTTAAGTGTGATCAATTATTTTGTACTATTGATAATTACGTTGATTCGAAGCTTAACGTCGATTAATCAACTATCCTTGAATATTTATTAGAACGTCTCCATTTCCAAACCGATGATCGTGCCGATTCGTGATTCGTTTAATTATCGATCATCCAGATTCTCCTCCCATTTGAACCTTTGTTTACGAATCGATTAATCGGAGATTCGATTATAATTCCTTGAAGCGTCGGATCCTTCGCCTCTTAGAGAGATACTGTTGCAAGTGCGATCCCCCTCCCAGTGTTGCTCATTAGAAAAGTTTAGTGTGCAATATGGAAACGTTGCCATTTGTCTCACTTAAACTCACGAAAAGTATCGATCGGCGATGACCACTTAATTTGACTTTTTATATGGGTTCAAATGGACAAACTGCTTTGTTGCCAAAATATTCTAATTTTTAACTCAGATGTAACATTTTCTAATTTTCTGTAGAATTCGGCAACACTGTCCTCTCCACCTCTCTTTCGCGTGTATCTCGTGGCTCGAGTATCGAAAGAACGAACGGACACTGAAATAAATGAAATACAATCGGAAATAAATGCAAACCGTGGATAGAGTATCGGGATAGATAAACGAAGGAGGTAGGTGCAGAAGGCAAAATCGCTAAGCGGTTAAAGAAAGAATGGAGAGGAAAGAAAAATAAATAAATAAAAAAAAACGTGACTGTTTAACGGTGGAGTACCAATCGACAGTTGGGATACATGAGCTTTTATTTATGAGCGCTTACATACAGAGTCTTTCATTCATAAACGGCTCGGTTGCGTATTCTTGCTACAGCTATTTGGCACATCTTCACGGAGAAAAATGTCTCATTGGAATTACTAAACGCATACTATTAAACAGGGTAAAAAGAAATTTATTTCAAAATAACTAGAATACTCTTTGATCCAACAATTCTTTCTTGTGATTCTCCTGAATCATCAGAACGTTTCTGCTGGACCAATAGTAATTCTCATTGAACCAATAGAAGATAGAACGTTCCGAATTATTGGCAGCAGTAGCTACCTAGTCTTTCTGGTGGACTCAAGATTATAAAGTAAAGCAAGAATTGTTAGTTGATACTATTAAACAGGGTAAAAATAAATTTATTTCAAAATAACTAGAATTCTCTTTGATCCAACGATTCTTATTTCTTGTGATTCTCCTGAATCATCAGTACGTTTCTATTGGACCAATAGTAATTCTCATTGAACCAATAGAACGTTCCGAATTATTGGCAGCATTAGCTGCCTAGTCTTTTTGGTGGACACAAGATCATAAAATAAAGCAAGAATTGTTAGTATTTGTATCGCAACAAATGGGCGTTCAATGTTTCGCAACCATGTGTCAATGCTCACATTACCACGGTGCATGGTTCCTTCTATTCAATATTATTATGTCGGTGCAAATAGTGTACCTGACTGCTTGAAGTGGAGCGCGAGTCATTAAAAATGATCGATTTTTCAATGTGATTGCTTCTGAATTAACGTATGACTTTTGAGAGTTTTTAATGTGTGCTTTTTAATATAACACTTTGATAAGCCTATACAGCGCATTGATTGTTCACGAAACGGTTCAGCGGCACTAACGGATCCAGAAAATTGTCCTTCTCGTTCTTTCCCCTTAAGAAACGCATGTGTTAGAAAAGTATATAAGAAGGGGGTGACCGTCACGTGACTGCCCTTGATCTGTCCTTTTCCAACACACGCGTTCTAATGGGAGAAGAAGGACAGATTCCTGGATCCGCTAGTGTTCTGCGGTTTCGAGACCGATAGATTCCGGGTTTATTGAAACACTCTGTATGTCATGCAAGAGGCAAAATGTCGAACTGCTTCGATGCGAAAGCGAAGGAATAAAAAATAATAATAAAAAAAAAAAAAAAAAAAAAAAAAAAAAAAAAAAAAAACCAGAGAGAGAGAGAAAAAAAAGGAGGATTTTTTTTTTCTTTCGGTTTTTTTCCCTTCTCTACTGGTGGCCCGTTGGGTCGCGCCGCGTCTGAGCCGATCGGATCAATCGGGCGGAGCCAAGGGGAGGGGGAGGGGGCAAAGAATACTTACATTTCTTACATCATCTTTGTTTCATTTTCTGTTTCGTGGATGGGCGGATCAACTCCACCTACTGAACAAAAAGAGCGTCGTCACTCTGTATACCCGACGGCGCGGCACGGCGCGCTAGTAATTCAACAATTTCTCTCTCTCTCTCTCTCTCTCTCTCTCTCTCTCTCTCTCTCTCTCTCTCTCTCTCTCTCTCCCTCTCTCTCTCTCCTTCCCCGCGTCCTCTGAAACTGCCTCGGAACTTATTTACCCGCTTACATGCCGCTCGAGCCCGACTGTAATCATGTAAGGAAAGTCGATAAATCCACTCTTCGATCGCCTCGAGTCCGAGACCCGAGTTAAGTCGGAGAATCGACGCGTCTGATTGGTCGATCGGTATCGGACGAGTCGTGACGCGGAGCGGAGTGAGGAGGCGAATCGGTCGGTCATGCCACGAGTATTAAAAGTGGGAGACTCGCCTATGACTCCCTATGAGTTATGGTGGCCGTGCTTAGCCAGAGACAAATAGACCTCAGTAAAGGCTGTAGGATATTTGGGATGACCTAAGAGTTGGATCCTCAAATTTTGTTGGAATCCATGTTAACGGAATGCCATGTATACTGGTTTAATTCAATTTTGACAGTAAATATGAACTGTTTTAATTCAATTTGATAGTGATACAACTCCTGATGGAGCCACAGTTATTATTTAACCGTTGAACTTAGATCACAACTGAAAAGTAGAGAGTTAAACCTGACTTTAGGTTTTATGTTATCATTTAAAAAAAAAAAAAAAAAAAAAAAAAAAAAACATTCAAAAATGAGAGAGAGAGAAAAGGAAATGCATTAAGGTATGTCATAAAAAAGTGAACAGTAAGAATGCCAAAAGAGGTTCAAATTTGACAGTAAAAATGAACTGTTTTAATTCAATTTGATAGTGATACTACTCCTGATGGAGTCACAATTATTATTTAACTTTTAAACTTAGATAATTACTCAAAGGTAGAGAGTTAAACCTGACTTTAGGTTTTACGTTATCATTTAAAAAAAACATGCAAAAATGAGAGAGAGAAAAAGAAATGCATTGAGGTACGTCAGAAAAAAGTGAACAGTAAAAATGCCAAAAAAGATTCGCATTTGACAGCGTTGTCAGGAGCTGCTAACAGTTAAATTTAGTAACGCGAAATTTTCTACCCCTCCTCTTTTTCTTTCATTTAAACACGTATGTTATACAAGCCTGGACAAGGAGATAAAGCATCCTCTTTCCATCCTTTTTTTTTGCTTATCTATTCAAATGGGAAGTGAGAGAGATGAAAAAGATCTTGGTTGCGAATTTGGTTTAATATAAAATGGGGGGGGGGGGAGAGAAAGAAATACCTTTATAAAAATCCAAATTAAAAATGACATTGTTCAGCATTTAGGCTTATTTTTGCCCTATAATTTTTGAAATTGTCCTCTTTGTATATAGGATTATGGAACGGGAGGGTTAAAAATGGGCTTGGTGGGAGGGGGGAGGGTGAAAGTTCAATTCCTATTTTTCCTTAGTGAAAAATAGCACCAGTTGGCATCGTGCTGGATGCGTTTTGCGGTTCGCTCACCGCAAAACTGGTCGCAGCGCCAGAAATCGAAAAATCAACGAAAATTGATCGGAGCAAAATGTGTGTAATTGAAATTTCATCTTCTCTCTGCGGAATTGCCCGCTCTTCTCCACGCCCTCCACCAAGCGGATCCATGAAATTGTCCTTCTCTCTATTTTCCCCCATTAGAATGCATGTGTTAGAAAAGGATGGATAGAGAGGGTAAACATCGTGCGACTTCCCTCCATCTATCCTTTTCTAACACACGTATTGTAATGGGAAAAAGAGAGAGAAGGATGTATTCCTGGATCCGCCATAGTTACGCCCTTTCGAAATGCACCCAATTCGTTTGACAGTCGCGCCGGTTAGACCCCATGTTGACGTCTCTTGTCAAAAACACCTCCTCAATCGTTTTTGTCTATTTCGCGGTTCCAATCCTCGCCCGCGTCAGGCAATAGAATTGACGCGTTCGCCGATATAAGGGGATCCATAGAATATCAGGTGTGCTCGTTCCAAAAGAATCGTCCTTGCGTTAAAACCAGGGTTACTCCGGAGGAGCTTACCTGTTGTTTTATGGAAACCGCCCCGATAATAGGTCGTGAATTACACGGTGATACTCGAGGAATGATGTGAAAATTGCTCGGCGTTTTAGCTATCACATAATCAGCGCTATATAGTCTCATATACATTGGCGGATCCAGAAATATGTCTTTCTCTTTCTTCCATTAGAATGCGTGTTAGAGAAAGACAGATTGAGGGGTAGTCACGTGATTTTCGACCCACCTTCTATCTTTTTCTAACACAAGTATTCAAATGGCCGGAGAGAGGGAGAGAGGGAGAGAGAGAGAGAGAGAGAGAGAGAGAGAGAGAGAGAGAGAGAGAGAGAGAGAGAATTTCCTGGATCCGATGGTGCTCGTATACACCTTTTAGGCATTTAAGTTGAAAACTGCGTTTACCATCTTTTTAAGTATACAGCGCAAATCAATCGATTTGTCTCCTACTGTCAGACCTATCGAAAAGAATCGATGCTCGTGTGAGGTTCAATCATGGGACTCTCGAGAAATCGATACTTTTGTATAGTGTCGATCGAGTCGATAAGTTTTTTCGCTCTCTTGGAAAGTCGGTATTTTAGTCAAACGTACGATTTCGCAGTCGGATCAAAATGTTACTGAATCGGATTTTTTCCTTCTTTATTTTTTTGTCGGGTCCTTGGAAAATATATTAATATGTATACACCTGAGCTGTGTAAATCACTTAAAAGAAGTCTATAGCAATTTTTCTGAGGGAAATAGATTGGACACAATATACATGAACCTAGGAGAAACCTACACAACTCCATCAAACAGACCAATTTTATTGAATTTCAGTTCTCAATTACACTAACATGTTTAGTGAAGTAACAAAACGCAATACCTATTATTATTAAAATGTAAAAAAAGAAAAGGAGTTTGAAAGTTGACTTGTTTGTTGGAAAGCAATTAGAAGAAATAAACAACGAATATGATAAAAAGGGGAGTGTATGAAGCCCTCTGCCCCCGCAGCCCCCTCCCTTATTACTCACCGCAGAACTATCAACGGCCCACTCTTCACCCCTCTTTCCATCCCTCCCCCCTTTCATGAGATCTCTCTCTCTCTCTCTCTCTCTCTCTCTCTCTCTCTCTCTCTCTCTCTCTCTCTCTTCTCCTCAATATTATTTCTCTACCTACGCGAATTGCATTGTTCTTTGGGCTTAAGACAAAAGCATTCGCCCGGAGAGTGTGCCAGGGCCCTAATTGAAAAAAAAAGAAGAAGTAATGAAAGATCAAATTGCGTATGTAAATTTCATTAAAATTAGCTTCGATGCAATGCAGGTTCACGATATCGCGAGCGCGTTTGAGAGTCGCAGCAGTGTTGTCTAATTTGGCGGGAAATTTAAAAATTTCCTCATGAGTTAAATGAGAAATCGCGCATTTTTTACGCGAAACGACAGCCTCGAATAGCATCGTTGTAAATCCGACATGTTTGCAATTTCTCGATTTATCATTAAAAAATCTATAGATTAATAGAAGCTGTTGGATTCAAAACTAGCAATATCTATTTCGACGTGTTCACGATTGTGCAGCGTTTCATATTTGTTCTATAACGAAGGTTCAAATTTATAAAAAAAATCTCTGAATAAAAATAGGTATGATTTAGACATTTTTTATAGTGACAAAAGTTCGTAAAATTAATGAGGTGCTCTGGATTCAGCTGTAAAGCCGAATAGGAGCGAAGCGTGCTGCTATCTGACAACGCATATTTTTTTCAATTTAAACTCATTCCAAAAATCGAATTCCATAGTCATCGCCGATCTCTAGATAGTTCGATATTTGTCGTTGGTTTAAATGAACTAAATGCAACGTTACCAAATTTTACGCTTCGCCACTAGCTGTGAAAATATTGAAAACGTCGCAATGGATATTCCTCAAGGAGCATCATTTGGAGGTTCAATTGAATCCCTCGAGGAATCGATTATTTTCTATAGATTTATTTGGAGAAGGTGACCATAGTAATTAAAGTTGTTCACTTAGCCGTAAAACTTGGCTACAACGCACGTCTGAAGCTTTCACCTCTCTAGCGACGATGATCTTGAATTCTTATTTTTATTTATTCTTTTTTTCTTTTTAACCCCCCCCCCCTCCTCCTCCTCTTACTCCTCCTGCTGCTCCCCCCTTTTTTGAGGTACTAGACAAGAGAGCATTCATATTTATGTAAACTGTTCCATTCATTATTCTCGAGATCCTTTCTTCAGATGGCGATGGCGCAGCGGTGACATTTTTCCTCTCTACTCCTCTCGCCTTATAAAAGCTGAGATGCTTGATTTTTTTAGTTTGCTCCCCCCCCCCCCCCTCGCCATTTCTTCCCCCTTTCAGATCCTCAGCCCCCTCCCTTCCCCTTGCCAGCCGTTTCGCAACCGTGCAATTCTTATTACATAGTGTTTCTTTTGTATCGGTCTGCGCGCGTGTACTCACGAATTGTGGCTATCTTCGGAACGATAGACTGTGAAATAAGGGATATACTCTTCCAGAGAAATCATGATTTAATGCGTAATACTAATCCGTGGGGAAGATCACACCTTGCAGAGGCGGCTCATGCTATTTGGCAACCACGTCTTCGCTCCATTTGAATCTATGTTCAATAATCGAATGCTTGTGAAGCGCTGCTTCACTTTCGAATCGATTGTTTTCCGGAGGGATAACATTGTTGTCAAATTGCACGAGCCGCTACTGACACATTGTGCGTTTTATGATCCCTTCTGCCGGATAATTCGATTCAATTCAACGGCTCCATCGTTGACTATATGAAGATCACATAGACTGGAGTATTTATTCTATGACTTATAGTTGCTTATTGTCGCTTATAGTAGTTGAACTGTTTATAATCTTTCTGTGGTGGAGCTCACTGCTGAATTTTGGAATTTGAAATGTATATTCTGATGGTGAGGAGTCACTGGAACATTTTACAGTTGTCACTTATTTGCATAGGTATATTTGATGGTATTTTTTTCTATGATTGGTACCTATGTTATTCAGACGTACAGTCAACGAATTAAATAATGTCAATTGACACCTTAGATTTTAGCTCAGGTAGGCCACCAGCAATGCTTGAATCCATCGTAATACGTATTGCAAGTTGCCTATACCTGACCCAAAATCTAAGGAGTCAATGGACATTCTTTAATGGTATGAAAGGGTTACAGAATGTTTTAAAATTTCCACAAAGGTGGCAAGCCCTGCTGAAACAGTATCTATTGCTGATATCGTGCTGTGAAAGCACCCTCCTTATCAAACGTGTCACGTGACGTGAAGCGAGTAAACACGTAAACAGCGCGCATAGAGTAAACACAGCGAATCCCATCGCTTGGCCTCGCTCCGAATCACAGTTTAAGGGAGAGGGGAAACAACCCCTAAATTGTATAAAATCCGACGGGAAAAAACGGAAAGAGCGGGAATCAATCCGCGTGATTGGAGAGTATCGACGCAGCGGGGATGGTTTATCGAGGCTCGACGGAACGGACCGCCCGCCCTTTTATCTCCGGGCCCGGGATTCGATGTTTTTTGACTCGACTCGAGTAAAATCGACAACCCCCGGACAACCTCTGCCTCTGCGCCGCGGCAACCCCGAATATATCGGGAAAAAAATACGAAACCCCTCCCCAATACACAATACCCGAAACCCAATACCAATCGCTTGCGTTTCCCCCGACTCGGAGCCGCACCGATTGTTCAAATCCGCGTCGGATCGGATCGACCTCCTCCCCCCCCTCTCTCTCTCTCTCTCCCTCTCTCTCTCCCTTTCTCTCTCCTTTTCACTCTTTCCACCCAAAACTATTGACCTCCCTTCACCCCTCGCCTTACGCTGGCGCGCGCTTCCAATACCTGTTGGTTGTTTACTGCGTTGTGCCTTTCCGAGCTTCGCTCGCCTTCGATCCGATTGGGCGCTTGACTTGCGATTCGTTTCACTATATCCTTCTTCTACCCGTCCGCTCCTGCGAGTCCTGCGAGTCCTGTGATTGGTTTTCGATTATTTATCCAATGTCATTGAACCGCGACGGATTTGTAAGTTGAATGGGGCTGTTTGCACACAGTGGCGAGGCGTGCTATTTAACAACGTTCTTTCTTACCATTTGAACACATTAGAAAGGTCGAAATGCTTGGTCATCGCCGATGACTGAAGCGTTCGACCTTTTTGGTGAATTTAAATGGAGAAAATTCATTGTTGCCAAATGTTACGCCTCGCCACTGGTTGCACACTTTTGCTGCAAGCGATTATGTAGTCGATTCTGCGGGCCGATCATTTACTTCATCGTTAAACCGATCGTTGATACTGTGTATGAGTGATTCTATTGGTCGAATATTTGTAAAACTTAGCCGTTGCTATGGTAACCATCGTTATAGTGTCCGTTTTTTTAAAGGTTACTCATGAATAGCTTTTACAAAACGAGACTCTTAACGATGGTTACCATAGCAACAGCTAAGTTTTACCATTTTCGACCAATAGCATCACTCGAAGACAGTTTTAACGATCGGTTTAACGATTAAGTAAATGATCAGCCCGCTGGTGTGAAAACCTCAAAATATAACGTTGGCAGCACTAAAAACTTCCGATATCCACTCCTTAACTCGCTCATACCAGATTATCATGTGAAACAGCCCTCTGTTGGTGCCTTGTGTGACCAATATGTAGAGGATATTTAGGTTAGGATGAATGAAGGTGAACATTTTTTACTTTTATATTTTCCTCTGTGAAAACGACACAGGAAGAACATGTTAAGTCACTTCAGTCGTTGTCAATATGTGGTAACTGACCGTCTCATTTTTTTCACCGTATGTTTCTACATTCACAAAAAACTGGAAAAAGATCCGCTTAGGTAGCGCTGACAAAATCTTCGTTAGAAAAATGACCCAGCGAAAGACTTTAGTGAACGAAGCAAAGGTTTTGTAAGTTTAATTAAAGTGGGTTTGCTGGGTCAGTGTTGCCAGATCGAGGGTAAATAGCCGTATCGTCCCCGTTTTAAATCAATGTAAAACGTACGGCTTTTTCACCCCAATCTGGCAACACTGTGCTGGGTGAACCAAAGATTTGGTTTGCTCTACTAAAGTCTCCTTGCTGGGTCGTTTTTCTTCCCAAAGTTTTGTCAGCGCTACCAAAAGGTTTTTTCTGGTTTTTTCTGTGCTCCTCTGTTTGTCTCTGACTAATTTTTTTCGTTTCGATCTCTTTGTTCTCAGCGCGCCACTTTGGCGGAAAAGGAAGTTAGCTCGCTCAAAGAGCAGCTATCGACCCAACAGATCCCAAATCATCAGGATAAAATGGCGGGATCGCCGACATCTCAGGATGACGTTATTAATCGATCAAGTGTCGATGAGCTTTCGGCCAAAGATAAAGAGGTAAAACATCCATTTCCTTTGATTTCATATAGTTTCATTATTCCCTTATTTTCTTGTTTTATTCTCCCCCCTTTTTTTTATCGGTCCGGTTAATGGGTCTGTTGCAAACTTTTGCTACAACGATTAAGAGTGTTTAATCTAATGTAAAATCACCTGAAAAGTCTATTCGTGGCATCAGAAAGTTATAAAATGCAATAATAAACTCACAAGAAGCGTTTAATGAAATCCAAGATGGCGGAGAAATATCGAGCAATTCGTATGCATGCTCCACGAACATCCAAGTATGGCCAACTTTAACAACCTCACTGGAGGTAGAGGTTATGTGTTTGTTTACGTTGTGATTGGTTGTGATCGATATTGTGAGGTTGGCTGTCCTTGGATGTTCGTGGTGCATACGTACAAATTGCTCGATATTTCTCCGCCATCTTGGATTTCATTAAACGCCTCTTGTGAGTTTATTATTGCATTTTATGACTTTCTGATGCCACCAATGGACTTTTCAGCCGATTTTACTTTCTATAAAACTCTTTTAATCGTTATGGCAAAAGTTTGCAACAGACCCATTCTTGGATAATGTAAGTAAAGGGATGTTGCATCCACTTCCACAGAGATCCTGCCTTGTGTAAATTTCATGACTTTTTAATTGCATTTTTTCCCCTTTTTTTTTCTAAAAAAAAATGTGCAAACTACTGCACAAGCACAATAGTATATTCGTTGCATAGCTGGATTTGATCTTACATATCTCATTTCATATTTAAATATATTCCATGAAAATTGACTCAGGCGGAGGGAAGTGATAAAGAAGGAGAGTCATTAGTCATGAAGACAAAGATAAATGATTGAAAGAGGAGAGAAAGATAAAAATCGAGCAAATTGGGAGAAGTCTATCCACGTTTATAAGTAAAAAAAAGGGGGGGGGGGAAATAGAGATAACCAAAGAAGTGTGAATGTATATGTATGAATGAACGCGCCCAGACTGATATGCTATCACAGTTTCTCATCCAAACAAAATCTCTTCTTCACTTTTTAGAATGCACAGTTTTTTTGTTTTTATTTTTTTTTTTTTTCATTTATTTATTTCCTCTCCACTAATTTAATTTATAAATTTAAATACGCTCATATTTTCGCCAATTCCCTCACTCCCCCCCGCATTTTAAAGCCCCCTTGTATTTTTTTTTTTTTTTTTTTTATTTATTTATTTATTTCGTCGAGTCTCTCCAACCACAAGTGCAACAACTAATGAATGTTCTTTTTTTTTTCTCCTTTTTTTTCAAATCGGAGCTCAAAGCCAATATACGAATCAGTGAGATGTGTTTTTCAATAGATTAACCCTTCATCGAGGCCACTTTAGCATATTTTTCTTTTCGAATGGAAAAGGGGAAAAAAAGAGGACGATTAAAAAGTCGTTAAATTAACTTAATCGCGCTGGAATTTCTCCCTCTCCACCCCCCCCCCCATTTTCTCCTTCTCTTCTGTTGATCATTCATAATTCAATGCTCAACCCGTGATTTTTGAAAGCCGTCGTTGAAACGCGCCTAATTTACATTCTCTCGGGTTTTTCTTTTTTTCTCCCCCCCCCCCCCTCTCTCTCTCTCTCTCTCTCTCTCTCTCTCTCTCTCTTTCTTTCTTTCTATTTTTCTGTTTTTGTTTTACGAGTGCATTTTTGATTGGCTCGATATATAATAAAAAGCTCTTGAAATAAAAGCTTATCAGGATGCCAGGATGTGAAAGCGTTGCTCGCGCTCCATCGACGGGGAAAAATACACATACGTGTATCCGATAATGCTGAATCGAAATTTTTGAAAGAAAAACTGAAGTGGGAGTCGTGTGGTATATTTAAAACTAGATGTTTTTATTTGCGTTTTATGAATTGGTTTACATTTTTGCGCATGAGTCATCAAATATAGTGCAGCTCATTCAAGGCCCACTCCTTCCTTTTTTTCTCTCTTTTTTTCAATCGCTGTTGCTTCCAACAGTGTGTTTAGAAAGTGTTCTCTTCCTTGTATATCACTTAGAGTTTGTATCAGAAGTGTAGGCGAGGCGCAGCTTACCGATAATCTTTGGCGAATCTCCCATTTTCATTTGTTCCCATAAAAGAAAAAGAAAACTTGCCTGCAACTTCATTCTTTTAATTTTAAAAGTGTTCCTCAGTGAAGAGCCATTTATATTTATCTTCATTTATTTTTATTCGGTAATGATAGAAGTAAAATTGGAAAAATTCTGAAGATTATCGGTCTAGGTGCGCCTACACTTCTGAAACGACTAAGAAAGAAGTGCTAGCGATGTTTTTCGTCGTAAAAAATACAAAACAAAAAATTAGGTCTCATAGAATTTAAGCCAGATATTTGTTGCCGTTTGAGTTCCAAATTACTTTGCCTTTAGTTGTCTCCAACTCGAAGTAGAAAGTTGGACCAATTTCCTAAACGCTCTTTGGCTCAAAAAAGTTTTGTCTTCGTGACCGTTATCTTCACATTATATTGTTTTTCCAACTCGAAACAGTTGAAAAAAACATCAAAATCACCATTTTCTCCGATTGTTTGTTCATTGCCTCTATGATGACTGAATGACTACAAATGATATGACTTGAAAGCTTGCCCTCTATTGGTTTTAGAAAGATCAATCAATGATCAAAAACTCCAAAAAAATCTCTTGAAAAAGTGCAACTCAGAAACTTGAGAACGAGATGAAACTGTTGAAAAAGCCTTCATTATCAGAGGTAGACTAAACCCACTCACACGTGTCGGAATAGTTGCATCGCACGAAACTATTCTCCGCGACTGTATACTGGGCACGCTACAGTTAAATCTCAACGCAACTATTCGTACACCCAAGAGTTGGATTAGTATACCTCGTAAAATGAAGGCGCACTCCGAAATATCTACGTCTCACGCTCTCATTATTACGTCTACAAAACTTTTAGTACTGGTATTTTTTGAAATTTTAATTGATGGGCTCCTTAGCGATGTTTACGCTTTTCGGCACCCTGCAACTATTGATCTAGCAAAACCACATAATTTATTTATTTCATTCAGGAATAGTAAAGGAGTAGCAATTGCTCTTTGCCCCCCCCCCCCCATTTTTAAGTCCCACTGTTGCTCAACATCTTAGCATTTCCAATTGAGGTGTATGTTAGAACCACCGCGGCATTTTAATTCACGCCTCTTAAAACAACGAATAAAATAGCTTTGTTCTCACCATTAACTTTTGTTCTTTTAGTCCTCCGTGGAATCTAAATATTTTAAAGAGGAGAGACAAAATAATTCCCAAACTTGCGCTCTGTACTAGTAGCCTGAGTCGTTGATTTCTAAAACGTCGTATCCGTATTGGAAAAACAACGCGCTGTTGTGTCCTTTTTCAAATCAAGCAATCAACGTATCCTAGCCACGTTGGGTACTGTTTTATAGAGTGACATTTAAACACCTCGAGAACATCTACCTAAACTATATCTTAGTACCTCCCTCTCTCCTCTTCCCCTCTCCCTTCTTCACTATAGTCACAAGTCACTATATAGTCACACTCTCACCCCCCCCCCTCCCCCAATTCTTTTTCCCTTTAGACGGTCCTCTCCTCAAACCGCTTAATTATCTCGGTATGCGTATAGACTGTCATAAAAATTGAATTTAATGACTCTTCGAGAGCTCTAACTCGCACTTGCGTTGCTTCCTGATATATCTATATTTACTTATTTTTTCTTAGATCTTCGTAAAAATTTGTTCAGGGGAGGAGTATTGGAGCTAGCTTCTAAATGTTTTCCACTGGAAAAAAAAAAAAAAAAAAAAACACAAAAAACTAAAAACAAAAAAAAATGTTTTCCATCTTCTTTTTCTTCTTCCTTTTTCCTTTATCTATAACCAGTTACCGACGTCTGACTGTGATGGCGCCACCGACGCCGGTAAGTTTATTTGGCTCAGTGATGAGGCGGGAATTTGTGCGAGGCTCAAAGAGAGTCGTAAATGCTTGTCGTTCGAACCATAGGCGGATACAGGAATTCGTCTTTCTCTCTCTCCTGCTATTTGAAGACATGTGCTAGAAAAGGATATCAAATAAGAGGGACATCACGTTGCTTCTTTTCTAACGCACATGTTCAAATGTAAGGAGAGAGAGAAAGACGAATTCTTGGATCCACCCATGGTTTCGAACGAGAGTTCTCAGCTCTGCACTGCACCGCCCTGCATTGGTTCGAAACATCGAATTTCCCGGACCTAATTTCACTAATAAATATGGAATTTCCCGGACACAATTTCACTAATAAATGTGGAATTCCCGGACACAAATTTCACTAATAAATGTCGAGATTAATTTGAACAATAAACAGTAATAATTGTGAAATTTTTGAAATCATTGAAAAAACTTTAAGTACAGCAATAAATTATAGCATGTTTTTTTTTTTTTTTTTTTTTTTTTTTTTTTTTTTTTTTTTTTTCTGTGTAGCTTTTTTTGTCTGGAAAAATCTATGTTTCGATCACTTTGCGGATCCAGGAAATTGTCCATCTCTCTCTTTTCCCATTAGAACGCATTTGTTAGAAAATGATAGAAAAGGGGGAAAATCACGTGACTGGCCCCAATCTATCCTTTGTCAACACACACGTTCTAATGGGAGAAGAGTGCTGGATCCGCCAATGATTTCGATCCAGTGTGCGCCAATGCAACGACTCCACGCGACGCAGTTATATTGGCGTGTTAGAGTATCGATGTATCGAATACCTAGAAATGTGTCGGTATCTGTATCCAATACTTGTAAAAGTATCGAACTTCGTTCGATAGATCAGACTAGTCCTTCATTAATTTGTATACTCCAGATTCAGGAATTGGAGTTTTTAAGCAGAATTATTACTTCGTTTCTGTCTCTCACGATGCGATGCGACGCTCAGTCCGGGATTCGAAGAGTTGTAAACCCTACGGATCCGCTCCACCGATTTTCCATCATTGTTCCTCTCTCCCCCCCCTCCTCCTCCTCCTCCTCCTCCTCCTCCTCCTTCTTCCTCCCCAACGATAGAGTCAAGACGTTCCATATCCGTTTCCGGCGTGAACAGTGAACAAGCGTACAACCAAACCAAAACTAGTCTTTTATTCCGAAAAAAAAAAGAGAAAAAAAGAATAGAATGAGTAAGAGTGAGAGAGAGAAAAATAATAATAATAATCCTTTTTTTTCTCTCTCTCTCTCTTCCTTTTTCTCTCTATATATCTCTCTTTCTCTTCTCGTCGTTCAGCCTCACCATTCATAGAGGCACGCAGAGTACAATCATCACATTAGGTATTCGTCCTATGAAATAAAACGTACGTATTTTTTCTGTCCACTCATTAATTATAATCAGGGAATATTTTCATTAACCACTGCTCCGCGGAGAATTACATAGTTTTCGGTCGAACGGGCCTCGCGCAAGTTTCAAACGCGATACTTTTTCCATAGTTGCCGAACTTGCGGCGATTGGTTTGCATTGTTCGATGCATCGATCATCGATACCGCTTGTAAACCGATGAAAATTATCGATTTTCTACGCGATTCGATACGAGCTCCGAACAATCGAAACTTTCCCATGGATTCAAATTAGAGAACCGATTAATCGATAGGCGTCCACGAGCCGACATTCATAGCTGTAGCCAGTAGATTGTCTCTTTCTCCCTCTCTCTCTCTCTCTCTCCTCTCCTCTCTCTCTCTCTCTCTCTCTCTCTCTCTCTCTCTCTCTCTCTCTCTCTCTCTCTCTCTCTCTCTTTGCTCATTTGAACGTATGTGTTAGGAAAGGACAGAAACAGGGGTTGACGTCACGTGATAGCTTCAATCCCCATCCTCTTCTAACACATTTAGTCAAATGGGCAAAGAGAGAGGGAGAAAGCCAAATATAGGTAAGGTAAAATACCCCCGACTTCTCTATCCTTTTTCAACATACATAATGTATAAATTCGTACAGGGAAAGCGAGAGAGATAGAATAGACCCAGAGAAAGTATCACGCGAGTCTACTTATTAATTTGACGCTCGCAAGTTGGAGAGTTTATGTTTTTGGTTCTTTTTTTACTATATAAATGATAGAATTCTTATAGACATTTTTTAAGAAAATTTATTTGGTCGAACATAGATTCAGTTTTAAACGCGGAAATCCACCGGAATCAGTACAACTTTTGCCGTTTGGCAATAGCGCAGTTGAGAGCGCCGAACTTGTAAAATGGGTAATTTCGTGTCGACCGAAACGATCGAGGCCTCACTCCCCCCCACCCAATCCTCCCTACTGCCCCCCTTTCCATCGATGTCTCCCGATTCCCCCCTTCCATAGATCCCGCGTCGGGATTTGAAACGGTCGATGGATTTGAAAAAATCGTATGCGCGGGCGCATCGGTGGACTAACCGACCGGAAGTATTGTTTCCCCCCTCCCCCCCTCCCCTCCCCCTCGATCGCCCCTTATATTTTTATTTTTTATTATTATTTCATTTCAGTTCATTAAAAATTCCGAGCTCCCTTAATTGAGCCGATTCGATCGACGCGGCGTCGGAGCTAATAAAAGCAGATCCAGAGATTATAGATCTAGAGATTATAACTTTGGTGCGAGAGGGAGTTCTCGAAAATGGTAATGAGAGATCTGAGAGAGGGGCCAATTGCTGATTCGCTGATTGCTGATTGGTAATATCGAGTAATTATTATTACCGCGCTCTCGTTTCCAGCAATTTTATATTCTAATTGAAACTTAAAGCATTCGTTGGGTTTTTTTTTTCTTCTTCTTTTTTTTCCAGTTCTGCATTCATTAAAACCGGACTTGCTTCATGATATGCGTATCGAGCGATGCTGCGATTTATCGAATGACGCTTTCGATGAATCGAACTCGGAGAATCGGATTTATAAGGAGTCGACCTGGTTCTGGAATAACGTTCAATTTTTGAGAACCGTCATTCTGATCAGTGCAAGAGCAGCAAAACATGCTTTTGATGGAAACTTAGCATTTTTCGAAACACTTGAAAAAGATCAGACTATTGCTTGTACACACGATTTACCGTCTGAAATATTCAGATAGAAGTTAGAACTCGTTTTCAAGGTGGAAAGTGAAGGAATGGGTCGTAAAAGGGGGGAGGGGTTGGAGAAATGACGGGGCTCCTTGACAAATTCTCACACGCGAGCATTTATAGGGGTGGGGGCTCTTAATTCACTGGGGTACTGGGGCTATAGGGTATGCGCGGAGGTTCGGAGGGTGGGGTGGTGGTGGAGCGGAGTAGAATTGTAGCGGGGTGGAAGGGGGGGGGGGCTTTTCGATGCAAACTGGACGCGCGCGTACTCCCCCTCCCCCCTCATTCCCCTCCTCGCCCCCTTTCGACGATTCTCCATTTCTCCGTTCCGTTCACTAGCTCCTTGTCCAGCGCAAACGTTCCTCCGATCCGCGGTTCACTTCACTTCCGATATATTCCTTATTTTTCGAACCGAACCGAACCGAACCGAACAGCCTATATAGTCGATCCTTATCGCCCTCTCGCTGGACTTCCTCTCGTTCCATAAACTTATTTATACTATCGACCCAAAAGGCACAGAAGTGAAGGGGGGGGGGGGGGGGGTTTGTTTCGCTCTATTTTTACCACCGACGTCAACTCGTATACATATTTATTAGCTGCCCGGCAATGCATTATTACCTGGCTGGTGCGGATAATATATTCAACACGTTACAACCGATTTTTTTAAAATATAATGTATACCTACGTATCCCTACGTATCCCCCCAGGCCTCCAGGCTGTTATCAAGCAAAATCAATTTGCGACATTTATTAATCCGTTTTCGTTCGCGTAACGCTTTTCGATGTTTGTTTGTTCCTTATTTTTTTATTTATTTATTTAAAAAAAAAAAAATTCCCCCTACGTGTGATGATTATAAAAACCCCTCACAGTTCAAGAATACCACGGTTGAGTGTATTGAAAAAGATTGTTACAAAAAACCGCAGAAGTTTTATTTCCGCAACAGTATTTCAGTCATCCAACCGGTGCGGTGGTGTCGTCGCGCGTAATTTGGCAACGCTGTATTTTGTCTATTTAAACCCATGCAAAATAACGTTTGAGGAGTGCACTGTGCGCATTTAATATTTCAACTTTTTTCATGCGTTTTAATGGACAAAACTCAGTGTTGCCAGATTGCTCGCGACGCCACTGCATCTAACCAAAAGTATACTTGAGGAAAAAGCTACCATAAGAGGATTCAATCGATATTTTTGGACAAGTTCAAGTGGAAGAAAATCGATTGTTCTCACGAGCCGCCGCTGGTTTTACTCATAAATTTTCAAAGAATTTCGGCGTCGATCATCTCATGTGGATTGTGAAGGGGGGGGGGGGGTGATGGTGAATTCGGTAGCAAAGATTTCATCGAATCGATCGAAATTTTTCAGCGGATTATATTGACACTGAGATTAAAAGTCCCAAGGATTGCTCGTAAAATTCCTTCGCATTAGGTATTTAGTAGAGTGACGTTCTCTGTCGCTTTGTTTCGGAATTTTTATACGAACGGCAAATTGAAAAGAGCCGCTAATCCACCGAGGGGGGGGGGGGGGGTACCAAAGACACCTCCGAAGACGGGGAAAAAAATTAAACGCACCAAATAAGCAACAACGGAATACGAATCAATACAATTTTATTCCTATAAAGATATCGATTTTTTTTTTTTTATATACCTCGGAAATAATCACCGTTTCGTTCAATGTATTTTAAATACAAGGATAAGTCAAGGTTGTTGCCGACATTTTATTAGTGGCAGCTCGTAATATTTGGCAACCATGTCTTTTCCCGATTTGAATCAAGGCAAAATCATCAATTTCTCAGTGATTCAGTAAGATCGATTATTTTACGTAGATTTAAATAGAAAGAATCCTTTGTTGCCACACTGCACTAACCGCCACTGTTTTTTTTATAGTATCTTCTTTCTTTTCTTTCTATTCTTCTTTCTTCCGGCGAGGGAAAAAAAAAAAAAATCGTTACACGAAAGAAAAAGTGAACTAGGGCCATCTCACATCTGGTCCTCCATCCGTCAGCAAATCCAGCCGCACATCTAAATGGCAACGGATTGTACTACTCTTCGCGATAGAAACATCGAAAAAAAGGGGGGGCCCGTATTTCACTAGTACAACAACTAACGTTTCCGCTTCCTGCCGCACTCCTCTGACCCCCCCCCTCTCCACTCCGATGGGCCAGCTGACCGTCCGATAAGAGCACGATGATTGGTGATGCGTTCGAACTCCGAACGGGCAGATATTACGATACGAGTGATTGTGATTGTTTTTGTGAAAAATATAAAAAAAAATTCCCATAAGACTTAATGCATTATGTGTGTATTTTTTGCCATAGCTGGCAGCACTGGATTGTTTCTTTTCTCCGATGACCTTACACTGTGTCATTGCTCTGTAGCTTATCGCCGTGCGCGCGTCCGTTGTTCGATATTTCGATACATCGATCGATACTTTTACGCATTTCTATTTTGAGCGTAGGTTTTTATCGGTTCTATATCGATAATTATTAATAACCACTATCTTCCCGACCGCGGTTTCATAGATCTCCCATCCCATTTGCATTCGGGGGACAAAAATAATGTCAGACGACTCCAGCGGGCCGATCCTTGAAATTCACGACTTTTGGGTAGACTGGATAAGAATGGAGAACGGTGATTGGTGGAGACGAGTCACGTGGTTGCCCAGTCTAATCAAAATACGGAATGGATTAGATAATTTGTCGGGCACTCTTGGAGTACCCGACTAACGGGAGTAACTTATCTAATCCATTCCGCATTTTGAGTAGACTGGGCAACCACGTGACTCGTCTCCACCAATCACCGTTTTCCATTCTTATCCAGTCTACCCAAAAGTCGTGAATTTCAAGGATCGGCCCGCTGGAGGTAGGCTACCCGTTATACTTAACTCAATGAATTAAAGCATTGCAGGTGTTTTTTTTTGCAAGTTTTGACGCCTCTAATATTTTTTTTTTTTTTTTTCATTTCTTAAACGTAATCCTTTATTCGAAACAACTTGCATTGTGCTGCTCAAATTAAAAAGATTTGGATTAAATCAATATTCAAGAGCGCGGGAGAAAGCGAAGGATTCAAATTTAATCCGAGCCACCATACACTTGAGCGCACAAACCTTTTCATCCTTTCGTATCAAACTTAGAGCATTATCATGAAAAGTGCCACGAACATGTTAAAAAAACCACCTCCGCTGAATTGTTTCAGGGGATTGTTTTAATTTTTCTTCCCCCTCCTTCCACCATCGCAACCCTTTCTGGACAGTCCACGCGTGTCCACTCTCGAAAAAAAAGGGAACTTCGAAGTTGGATGAAAAAAAAAGGGGGAATGACTTGAGAAACTCGACTTTCTGTGGGGAAATCCTGAAGGGATTGATCGTGGGTGAACGAAGGGCTGGTGGGTGGGGTTGGGGTGTGATGATGAGGGAGAGAACTGCCGTCCGAGGCGGGCGGTCGGTCATTGGGGGATGGAACAAGGGTAGGAGCGGTTGGAGGGGTCTGACTTGAAATATATGTATATAATAAAAAGGCGGACTGACAAAATATCAGTATCACTTGGGCTTTATCTTTTGACTCTAATTAGTCAGAGTTTGATTCATTCGCGTATTTCGTGATTTGAATACGTTTCTTTTCCATACCCTCCACCCCCCTCCAATCATACCCTTTCTCTTTAACCCCCTCTACCACCCTCTCCTCTCTTTAACTCCCGAACAGACAACCCTTCTAATGTCCAGCCGCCCCTCTTTTTACTTGACCCCAGTTATCCAATATGACCAATGACCACCCAACCCCCTCTTTGCACCCCTCCTTCTTCCAACCCTTTCCCTCCCTCTCTCTCTTTCCTTCTCCCTTTCTTTCTCTCTCTCTTCTCAATCAACTTGAGTTTCTAAATCCCGAACCCTCCCCTCTCCTCCTCAACAGCACCCCCCCCTCCACGCGCGCTTTCTCGCAAGCAACTCTTTTTTTCTCCTCATGCGTGTGGAGGTTCTTTCTCAACCCCTTCAGAATTATTTTTACTCATTCCGCGGCGGCAGCCTGATGGGTGGCGGTGGTAGGGTGGCGAGGGGAGGGGAGGGTAAACCCGCGAACCCTTTCTTTATACTTCTCGGTTTTCCTTCTCTCTCGCACACTCTTTGTTCCTCACTGTCTCTCGCTCTCTCTCTCTCATTTTTTTTCAGACTCGATATATAGCAGAAGGGTGATTTTAATCGATACTTTACGATAATGAACGCATATATTTGAATACTCCTCTCCCACCCTTCCGCCTTCCACCCACATTCTCACTTTTACTCGTCTTTCTCTCTCTCACACCGACGCACACTTCTAATCTCTGTCTCGCTTGTCCTTTTTCTCTCTCTCACTCTCTCACTCTCTCGACACGCGCCTTTCGGGATTTTCGGCCTCGATGTCGTGATGTGATGCAGCGGCAGGGTTTGTGAGGCCGGCGCCTTCATTTTACCCGAGAGCTACCCGCGCTACACCCCTCTCTCGAATACCCGATCTTCGATGAAGGGGGATTCTCGTGCGATGATCGGTTTTAGTTGTCGTTGGCGCGCTCATCTCTGGGATTATCCTCTGTGTTATTCGACATGGTTTTTTATGCAAATGCTCCTTTGTGGAAGGAGCAGTAGGAACTGAACTGAACAACATAACCGGAAACACGCAGAGAGCGACGTTTTCGTTTGTAAATAGAATGGAAGTGATTTAAAAATTCATAATGTTAACTATAATAAAAGTAATAATCTGGAAGGAAACCTCTTATAAATCATATAATGCTTACTTTAATCGAAAGATTTTTTCTTTCTAGTTTGTTTAAATTTTGGTTTTAATTGAAGAGTCTTCGTCTCTTGCTTATTGATTGAACAAAAACTTTGGCTCAATAAGAAATTATTATTTTGTAGTTGTTTCAATCGAAGGATTGTTGCTTTGTTTCTAACAAAACTTTTATTTCAATCGAAAAAAAATTGCTTTCTTAATAATTAAAATTTTTGTTTGAATCGACTTTTTTACTTAATAAAATTTTTGTTTCAACGAAGAAATTTTTTTTCTAAATATAGGAACGGAACTATAAGCACCTTACAATGGAACGTCCTTTTGCGAAGAAATTTTTTCGTTTGAAACAAGGAAGCTAAACTTAAAATATGAACTGACAGTGATGGTTTCTTGTTGATATTACCAGAAACTAAATGGAGTCCGCTTATTATACTGATTCCGTTACCTGACACTGACTGTTATTTAAAAAAAAAAAAAAAAAAAAAAAAAAAAAAAAAAAAACCAACATTCATGCTCTTTGCATTTTTCAAAGCACAGCTCCTTGGAGTCAAACAAAAATTGAATTGGTGTTGAGGGAGCAGGAGAGCAAGAAAGAAGGAAAATTAATCCACAGTTTGTTAGTTCAGCCACGCCAAAAAAAATGGGCGCGGAAAATAGAAGGCTTTACGATGACATTTTGCTATTAAAAAATAGCTTGAAGTTAAGTTATGTAAAGATCAGAATTTTGGGGTGAAAAAAAAAAAACTAGAGGGAAACTTTAAAATAAGATTTGACTGTAAACCCCACCTCTTTTTTTTTTCAGGAAATTTTTTATTAAAAAATGTCTGACCATTATTTTGTTTTGTCTTTGTTGCAGGTTAGTTTTCGTGATTTTCCTACCAAGTACATGAAAGTTCAGGTAAAATTTCAGATATTTTTGAAAATAATATACATAGCATCTACTTACCTAGGTATAATGTACAAAGTACGTCCTTATTCCACCGATAAAAGGCACACGGGAGAGAAGAGTGTTCAAACGGTTACCAGATTGACTTTTAAATATTTCGTAAAATTACTTTCTGACATTTGTAAAGATAATTTTCGTCTTGAGTACAAGGAGAAGTATCTTGAGCATTACCAGAATTCTAATCAACGATACCAGAAGGTCCTTCGACGAAATATTTAAGTGTTCGTCTAGTAAGCTTTAGGAAACTCTTCTCCTCCGTGCAGTTGATACAGGGTACTTTGCCAAACTGTACAATGCAGTATAAAATCTAAAGTCATGTGTTAAAATATCAAAATTATTGATGGAAATGCACTTAAAATTGGCAACCTCGTTGAACAGCGGCGTGGCGGAAGGGTTGGTTGAGGCTGACGCGTGATAAAAACGCAGGAGGGACGGCGCTGCGCGGCGGCGTGACGTTAGCTCCTTCGAAAGTCACAGGTAGGCAGCCAGGCAACACACAACCCTCAACACTGAGCCCGCTGCTCCAAAACACAACAGAAAACTTCAAATTCAAAACGAAAAGTGGCGGTATCAATAATAAAAGAAAATTAAATATTAATTTATGCGCCAAACTGACGGCGCTGATCGTAAAAACCCCCCTTTCCCCCCACCCGCTCGTTCGCCCACCCACCCACCCCCTGCGCGCTCTCATGAGGGATGAGGAATTGAGGAGATATCAAGATGGCGGATTTGATTACGTACGTTAGAGAGTGAGTGAGTGAGAGAGAGAAAGAAAGAGTGGTTGAGCGAGAGAGAGAGGGAGAGTAAAGAAGGGAGAGCAGCGAGGAAAATACGAAGAGCGAGAGGTATGGATACGATCGGAAAAGCACGGCAAAGAGAGAGAGAGAGAGAGAGAGAGAGAGATGGTGGCAAAACGGGGAATGGAGAGGAGGGGGTGAGAAAGAGAGAGATGCAGCAATTATAAAATAAAGACAGGATTATTGTGAGTGTGTGTATGTGTGTGGCTGGCTGCCTATCCTTTCGGGGACTCGCAAACGTGGAGGAGTACGAGTGTTCAAGTAGATTTTCGACTTAGCTTCGGGGGGAAAGCATCTATCGTTTGGGTTTGATATGAATTGATTAGCAGGCCCCTTTTCTCGATTCCGGAGAGACGTCTCCCCCCTTTCCCCTCCCCCTCTCCCTGGCTCAACTCCCTCCGCTCCGCCGAAAGCTCCCTCCCTCTCCCTCTCCCCCCTCCCTTGGAATTTCCACTCTTTCCCTTTTCTTTCACCCACCCGGTCCGCGATACTACCCCCACCCCACCCCTCCTCCTCCTCCTCCTCCTCCTCCTCCAACCCTTCCTTTCTCTCTCTCGATCATGTCGGCGTCTCCCGATTTTCAATTAACAGGTATCATTGTGTGTGCATCTCACCCCTTTCATCTCGACTGATACCCACCCGCAATGCTCCGCTGCTTGTCTTTTTATCTGACTCCTTCGTTTGCTCGGCGAGATGGAGGCGGAGGGAAAGGCGCAGGATGTTTTCACGACTTTCAAAATCCCCGATCTTTGTTTTTAATTTGTTCACCGGATTTCGTCGGTTTGCTCGGTTTACAGAGGAACGGAAAACGTGAGCTGCAGCTGCTCTTTGAGGAAGACTTAGCTGAGCCTATCCTATCTGCACTTAAAGCGCTTGGTTCATGGGCAGCGTTTGTTTTTGCAGGCTCGTCTGTGGCGGCTCTTGATCAATCTACTACCGTTTTCTTCCGTTTGAACCTGTATCAAAGTATCGACTCCTATGAGGTTCGATGTAACCGCTTGAGTTTCGATTCTTTTCCGTTGGTGTATATGTAGTTGACACCAATACATTGCAATCAGTGACAGTTCATGAAGAATCGGTCCTCGTTTTCCTCCCATTTGAACCTGTACAAAAGTATTGATTCCTTAAATGTTCGATTTAACCACTTAAGTTTCGATTAATCCCGTAGATTTATATAGCAGGCATCGAAAGTCACAATTCACGAGCAGCAACTGCCATCTATCATTCATGATTCATTTCTGCGAGTTTATATACTTATATGAATCGTTTCTCTTGTACACGTACGTTATAGAGATTAATTGTTCCGGTTTATCTTAAAGGTAATTACTAATTAGATTTATATCATATAATCATTCTCGAAACCAGAATGTGTGCACCCATTAAAATTTCTCCATCATAATTTTTCTTTTCTTTTTTTTTCGCCATCATTTTTTAAGTGTTCAATTCTGTTCATATATCTCGTGCGTAAAAATATAGAATCGGAATAAAATGCTAAAACTTTTTTTTTTTTTTTTTTTTTTTTTTTTTTTTTTTTTTTTTATTAGATCTTTCCCACTATCCACACCTTTTAGTATGCAGATAATGACATATTTAATAATACACGTTCGCAATTGCGTCCTCCTCGTATAATCGTTCATTAAACTATGTATTCAATGTTGATTTACAATACATGTTGGTGTATTATCTTTTCCTGGATCCGCCTCTGGATTGTGTCTGTGATTTTGTGTCTGGATTGTGTTTGTGATTGTGTCTGTGGATTGTGCGTCAAAAATCTTTCAAAAGCCCATTCGCAAGTACAAATGCAAATGCCCCTGTCATACGACCTGCAGGGGTATAAAGTTTTGCCCAACTTTTTTTTTTTTTTTTTTTTTTCGGTCGAGATCCGAATAAAATACCTCCCCCCTCTTTTTTTTAATTCACCCCTCTAATCCTTCAGTATTGTCGGTGAGCAATCGTTCGGTTTTTCACTCCTCTTTTTTTCCTCTCTCTCTTTTTTTATGATTATTTTATCGAGTTTGCTGAACAACTTTCAATCGACGGCCGTGGTGGCGTTCAGTCATTCTGAACTTTCCACCTGTTGCTCTATACGCCTCCTCTGGGTACCCTCGGTAGTGTAGGATTCCTCTATTTTTTTTTTTTTTTTTTTTTTTTTAATTCCTTTCTCTCCCTCTTGCTGTTTTACTTCCTTTTTCTTTATCGGAAACGCTTGAAATTTCTTTTTCTTAACCCCAGAGATCAGCTTTTATTTGTTTAAGGATCGTCTCGCTCGATAGAATATTCATGGAATTTTTATTAGGGAGAAAAGAAAAGTTGAAGTAGGTGGTGTCCCTTCTTCTTTTTTTTTTATCGCTTGGCTGAAAGTGGCTGTAAGGGAACCCTCCATCAGTCACTTCTGATTGAACTAATAGTCTATGGGTGCGTACCTAAGCGTGTATTTATAATTCAATTTTCTCCATCCCACAAACTAAGTTCATGGCTTTCAAAATGGCATTTTATGTAGAGGAGAACAGGTCAGTGGTGGCTCGTGCAATTTGGCAACGACATTCCTCCTTCCCTCCCCCGTTTTAACTAATGTAAAACAATCGATTCTTTTGCACTAGTTCAAATGGAAAGAAAGTGATAATCGATCGTTCGCGAGCCGCCGCTGGACGAAGGAAAGGAAGATTCGAATCCGGTACCTTTTTGGAGACATTTTCCTCAATGGTACAATAATTTTGATCGAGGGATAATCTCTTAGCCCTATCTTCCTCGTTTCATCATAGGTGATGAAGAGAGTCTTTAAGTTTCAATGTTTTAAATACTGGAACCACACAAAGGTCATCTTCATCGTGTGGAATTCGTAGATCCTTGATCTACCCCAAGAATTCGTTTGATTTCCGCGACGACGCCGAAAAGGGAGGTCAGAAGAAGGGGGTGCCCCGCTTCTCGAGCTCCGCTCCTAAGATCACAAAACACTGCTCATCTAAAATGCATGGTTCTTGCTCCCCCAGAACTTTCAAAATTCGAACAGTCAAATTCTGTCTCGAGTCGGAGTGGGGGAGGCGTAGGCAGATCAAGGAATTTTTCAGTCTCCCTTTCTCTCTCTCTCTCTCTCTCTCTCTCTCTCTCTCTCTCTCTCTCTCTCTCTCTCTCTCTCTCTCTGCTCCCGTTAGAAATCATGAGTTAGAAAATGATAGAGGATGGGGCGAAAGTCACGTGAATATCCTTAAGTTGCTATTTTCTAAAGAACATGCGTTCACGTCGGCGAATCGAGTGAAAGACAAATTCCTGGATCCGCCTGTGGAGGAAGGTCAAGGATGTGAAGTTTATTCGTCCCTTTTCAAAACAAAAGTCCTGAATTCCCGTTCCTCTCGTCAGTGCGGAGGAATGGTGGCGACCGAAGGAGGAACACGGTCTTTGTTGCTCATCAAAGGTCCCAAAGGGATTGAGGAAGGTCCGGAAACTTTCGATTCTCGGAAACACTCCTCCAGTCTTTCGTGTGTCTGTGGTTCGACAAAAAAGAACGAAAAAAAAAGCTGCTCCTCAGTTCCAAACGTTCCGCAAAGGGGACATCACAGAGGAACAAGGAAGAGGATTAAGAGAGGAACGTTGGAGGGGGGAGGGGCGACCCGGGAAGAATTGGTGGAACGCGCCACCGTCGGAGGACAGCCAGCGGAGGAAGAAGACACGCCGTCGTCGTTCGATGGGAACTTCTTGAAGAGACTGAGTCGCGTCCACGGCGCGCGGCGGTGACTTTGACGAAGAAAAAAAAAACAAGTTGTGAAACTCCGCGGAATCTAGCGTATGGCAAGACGTGCATTCTTGTAGTACCGCGGTCGTCCGCACCGCGCGCCCCGCATCGCACGGGTACAGAGGAGCGGAGCTCTTGTGCCCTGTGTGTGATGTGTGAGTGTGTGTGTGTGTGCTGTGTAAACTTGCTCGTACCGCGTACACGACGCTATGGTTGTAGACGGATGGAAAAGGGGAGTGATGGTTGGAGAAAGAGGGGGGAGGGGGGTTACTCCCGAGAAAGGGGGACCCCCCCTCTTTCTTAAACCCCCCGACGGTAGCGACGGCTGGTTGTGTGGTAGTTTGGAAGATGCACAGCGTGCACGTAACTTACTTTGGGAACGTTGGCGCGCGGGAGTTCGCGGTTGTATGGTGCCGCGACGCGTCTCATCGGTGCGATGAGCGATGATGACGAAATCGCAACGCTCATCGGTGGTCGGTTGATTGACAGGTTGCGCGGAACGGCGAGCCGAGCTGTAGTAAAGACGGCAGGAAGCATCTTCGTTTGTTTGTTTGTTGTTTTTTTTTTCTCTCCTTTCTTTCTTTTTCGATTAAGTTGTGACGCACGACGCGCAAGGAACGTGTTTCACTCTTGAGGCCTCTCCAGGCGCTTAAAGTAGCTCCAAAGTAAGCGTTTGGTGATTTGTGCGCATTTATACAACGCATTTTTAGACATTTGTAAATTACGGGTTTGAAGAATGTGTGCCATGATCGATGCGGTTGGTTTGATCCATGGCTACATCGATGACCGTTGAAGGTTTGCAGAGATGCGGGTTTGTGGTGGTTGATGGTGGTTGGTGGTGGATGGTGCGCACCGATCACAGTGAGCCCCCTTTTAAAGCTACCTGAAGCTTATGCTTTTTTCTTCTTTTGTTTGTTCCCTTGCTTCACTCTTTTCTTTTCTTCATTATCAGGCTCGGAACCAGGGGCGACGAGAGGGGGGGGCTGATGGGGCAAAATGCCCCGGGCCCCCGCTCTTTGGGGGCCCCCAAATCATGAGAAGGGGGAAAAAAAAGGAAAAGGAAAAGGAAAAAGGAAAAAGGAAAAAAGAAAAAAGAAAAAAGAAAAAAAGAAAAAAAGAGAAAAAGAGAAAAAGAGAAAAGGAAAACAGGGAAAAAAGCGAAGAGGGGGAATATGAAAAGTAAAGAAAAGGGGAAAAGAGAGGGAAGAAGTAGTGACTGATGACATGGTGCTTGAAAGTGGGGTCGAAAAGGAAGAGACCACGTGATTTCACGGCCTGTGCGTCGAGCCGAATAAATTGGGGGCCCCCCTTGCTGAACTCCCTCCGTGAATATTCCATGGCTCCTTTATCCACATTCCACTTGACTCTTCTCCCTCCAATTATGAGTCAAGAGCAAAGATTTCATGCAGCAAAATCGAAAATATATTTCAGCATTTCAATTTTACTGCGTTCATGAAAGTACCGTAAAATTCAATATGAAGGTAAGGAAAATTGAAAAAAATTTCCGGGGGAGGGCCCCCGGACCCCCCTCTCGGTGTACCCCTCGGTGAATATTCCATGGCTCCTTCAACCACGTTCCACTTGACTCTTCTCCCTCCAATTATGAGTCAAGAGCAAAGATTTCATGCAGCAAAATCGAAAATATATTTCAGCATTTCAATTTTACTGCGCACATGAAAGTACCGTAAAATTCAATATGAAGGTAAGGAAAATTGAAAAAATTTTCCGGGGGAGGGCCCCCGAACTCCCCGCTTGTCCTGAGGGGTATTCCGTACCCCCCAAACCCCCTGGAGTTTGAGTCGTACCAACCCCCCCTCCCCCCTCTCCAGCCAAGGCAAATTTCTCGGTGCACCACTGGTTTGTAGCAAAACCTCCAGAACTTTCTCGACGTCCCAGCCAACACTGATGAAAATGTGATTAGCCAAAGAGGGCTGAGAGATGAAAAGTTGAAAAATGAGTGTTTTTTTTTTTTTATTTTTTTTTTTTTTTATTTTTAGAAATTAAAGTCGAAACAAAGAATTTTTTGTGTCGAAAATCTTCAAGTCTGTCACATTATGTGGCAAAACAAACGTAAAAATCAAACATTCTACTGCTGTGATTGTTTGAAATTTTTCAGTAGAGATAGCTTAAAATTGCGTCAATTAAAAGCTTGATTTTGAAAATTTTCCGGGGGAGGACCCCCGGACCCCCCTTAACCTGAGGGGTGTCCCCCCAGACCCCCCTTAACCTGGGGGGTGTCCCCCAGACCCCCGAGGGAGGATGATACAAAAAATAGGGCCCCAAATGCACAGTTTGCCCCGGGCCCCCAAAATCCTCTCGACGCCCCTGCTCGGAACTTTCTGCGGGACAGCTGACTTCAAACGTTTCCGACCAATCAGACAGCGTTGGTGAGTTTTCGGAGTTTCCAACGGTAAGACGGAAAACTTTCACCGATGAATTCTGAATGGTTACAAAAGGAGCGTTCTGGAATTTTCTGGAGTATTGCACCGGTGTAGAAAAGATGATGAATATAGCGATTATTTCCAACATATATAGTTATACTACAACACAGGATACTATAAGCTTTTCTGCACCAGTGAAATTGACCGGAGAATTCTAGAACGCCCTAATAGTTTGATATGTTTCCTGGAAAGTTCCGAAACTACTGTAACTACCATTGTACTTTTCGAATCTTCAGTATGGATTGGGTCGAGTGACACAGACTTTTGCCGCGAGAAGAATGCGCGTGGGAGAGTATCTGATGGAAGATGGATAATCTTCCGTTGTCGCGGCCAACATCATTGGAAGGAGGTATTTTAACATTTAAATCCGATTGTTCATCATTTGCTTACGTAAGCAAGCATGACGATTGGAAGACCGAAAGTGTAACAGGAAAATGTTTGTGATACCCACTTCGATAATTGCACATACCTACTTAAAATTAGAATCATCTCGAGATCTTAAAAAAGAATTCTTCCGAAAAATTTGAGGAATCGAAAATTGGCGGATTTAGGAATTTGCCTGTCTCTCTCTCCTCCCATTTGAATACGTGCGTTAGAGAAGGACGAACATAGGGGCTAAAGTCACGTGATGGCTCCCTCTGCTATCCTTTTCTAACACATGCATTCAAATGGCCGGAGAGAGAAAAATACAAATTCTTATATCCGCCCATGGAATTGAAGCAGGGAAATGTGACACGCCTGATGGCTTGATGGCATCTTTTCTTGGTAGCATTTCCTCAGCCTCTAAGCGAGGGAAAACAATTTAGAGGAAAGTCATTGAATATAACACGATATCCTACAATCTCTACAGTCTATAGATGTCCCCTCTCCTGTAGAACGGGGGTTATTAACCTATCTAAAGTTCGCTCAGTTCTTATAATCTTGCTAAATTATCTCATAAGCACAGAGTATTAGCATTGCTATCTCCAGAGCGGTCGTTTTCATCAAAGACGTTCAATAACTCAAAGAAATACTTGGAAGAAGTTAGGCATAGATCGATACGCATCGACTTGCATTCACGGGCAATCGGCCAGGTGTAGGTTATAATTCGTTGACATTTTTGAATGATCCGATGAAAAATGTTTACGTTTCTATTTTTCTATGAAGCTGCGTTCACTTTTGCTGGATTTTTCCTCGTCAAAGTTTCATTCAGAATGTACAATTTTTCTTTGTCCAAACCTGTGAAGTGCACGCACCCAAATAGTGCCTCTCACTACCAATGAAAGCTCGATTTGTGACGCAAGTTGGTTCATCACCTTCCCCCTGTATTTATAACCCAAATCCAATTCATCCAACGGCACAGTGTATGGACCTTGCTTTTTATCTCAGCCATGGGCGGATTCAGGAATCTCTCTCTCTCTCCCTCTCTCTCTCTCTCTCTCTCTCTCTCTCTCTCTCTCTCTCTCTCCCTCTCTCTCTCCCTCTTTCTTTCCCTCTCTCTTTCCATTTGGATGCGTTAAAAAAGGACGGAGATAGGAGCTGAAGTCACGCGATGGCCCCCCTTGGTATATCTTTTTCTAATACATGTGCTCGAATGGAAAGAGAGAGGGAGAGAGAGAGGGGAGGAGGGAGGAAGGCTCTTCAAGCAATTAATCCCCCATCAACGAGTGCAAAAGTATCGATCTTTTGGTGGCTCGGTTGAATTTCACGTTGATCGATTCTTTCCCGTAGATTGATACGCAGGTGTTATCGATACATCGCTGATCGCTGTACTTACACGAACTGCATGCATCACTCTCTTTACGTTCTGTCTTCTCTGAACGAAAGTTTTTATTTAGTGTCAGCTTTAGGGTAATGTTCCCCCTCCACCGCTCAACCCATGTCCCCCGTCTCCTCTTGAGCCCCCAGCCAGGTCTAATTGAACCAGTTGCAAATGAACTCTCTAGTTGAGTAAGATTTGGCAATCGCCTCGAAAAGAAGTGGTTTTCGCTGCACTTTACACCGCGAAGCCCTCCCCCTCCCCCTCACTCCTCCCCTCACTCTCCCTCCCTCCCACTCCCTTTCCTTCCCACCAATCAACGACCTAGCGGGGGGCATCAGTGAGAAGGGGAAGGGGCTGGGGGAGAGCCTAGAGATGGTTGATGTTAATTGACTTCAATAAGGATGCCAGCTATTCACAGCCTATATCCGAAGCTACTTATCGTCTGCGCTGGGGTCTGTTGGAATGGTGAATGTACAGGGTGTTTATAAAGTTCGTCTCGCAATGCAAAGTTCGATGTATCGTATTCGCTAGGTTCATCTCAAAATGGAGTTCGGAGTCGCAAGCAACTGTCAAGGTTTTTCTGCAGTGAGATACATTTATTTAATATATTTGTATACAAAACAAAAAATGAGGCTACTGGACAAGTTGAAAATTCGCCCATAGCAGAGACAACTTAGGTCCAAATTCAGTTAAACTACCTATGATTGTGTGGACGAGCCATCTTTCCTTCATACAGCCTCAACGAAAGAAGGTTGAGGTCTTAAAAAAAAAAAAAAAATTAGCTTGCTTCATACTCTTTGCAACCAAACCCAAAGAATCAAGCCTGAAATTCACTTACTAAAGACCCTATGCAACTGACGCAAATTTTCTGGTTTGGAAGTTACGTTCTTTTTTTTGGAGTGTAAAACGAAACAAATACTCATATTGATGATCCATTTGAACTTTCAGCTAAATTTTCTCTATAAATGGTGAGCTTTGGGCTGTTTTTAAAGTCTCATCAATTTTTTCGCAGAATTTCTCCGCCTGGAAAACCTCGCAAGAGCTCCGATCTTGCGGTAAGTCCCAAGACTTAATAAACATCCTGTAGGCGTCAACTCTAAGCGCGCGCAGTTTAAAAATAACTGTCAATAGTAATTTGGTTGCTTTGTTCTGTGCGTCTGCGTCTGTCTTGGAAGTACAATAAAAAAATGAAAATACATTGAATGGAGATAAAAACGAAGGAAATAATGAAAATAAGAACGGATTAGTATGAAGTCAGAAAGCGAGGTCAGCTGTGCAGTGTGCAGGGCAACTGTAAATCAATTGGTGAGGTTCGTGAACGATCGATCGATTATTATCGTTTTCTATACCTGTCTGGACCTATGCAATTATATCGATTATTCAAAGAATCAATTGAACTGTCTGAGATTCGATTTTTTCCTATAGGTTTAAGTGGAGGAGAAATCGATAAATCGCAAACATTGGTTGTTCGAGAATAGATAGTTCACTCATCGAATCTAACGGATGAGTAATCGATGCATCGCGATTCACTTTTGTTTCGAGAAGAAATCAGCGTCAGTCAGCCAAGATTCCTTTAAGTTTGATAAATTTTCGATAAATCGATTCCTGAACCATACTTCGCGTTTCTTTGGTCAATTGTGTATCCTATATTCTTTCAATTGATGATTAATGGAGTTACCTGTTTTTGTGCCTCCCCCTTACGCATTAAATTTAGACTGTTGAATCCCCCTCCAATCCCTTTTCTGTCCGTCCACAATTTTAATAATTTGTTTTTGTTTTATGTCTGTTACAGGTGAGTTTCGTGAGTTTTCGTTTGAAGTTTTGATAGTGCTCATCAGGTAAATTTCGATTATTATTTAACGTTAGCTAGGAAAAAGGCTAACGTTTTTATTCGCAAATTCTGCACCTATACGTGGAACAGTGACGTCTCCTGATCAATCGATTTCTAGTTTTTCTCCCATTTCATAACTTACACCTATAAGTATCGAATATTTGGAAGTTCGATTACATCGCCTGTGAGGATCGACTCTTTTCCGTTGATTTTTATGACGTAGAGACATCGATTTCGAAGTTTGTAAGAGAGTACAAAGCGTAGATGAAGATTTGAATATAATCAGCCGTCGAATCAGGATGAGTCAACGATCCACGTCCGCGAAGAGTGATAATTGAAAAAGAATAATAACAATAATGAAAAAATAAAAAAAAAATAAAAAATTTGAGGCGAACCAGTAATCACTATTTACGGCCGCAACTGAGTTTGGCCGTCAAAATCACAGATTTCCGACAATGGGAAAACGATAAGCGAAGGACAATTGCGCGGACTTGCTTCCTGTCCATTCCCTCGCGCCTTGTAGCCTTGCCGCGGTTGATTTCGACCCCCCTCCATTCCCCCATTAGTACGCCCCCGAATATTTTGTGGCCCCCCTTGCTTACTAATCTCTGTGAATCTTTTCGCTTCGATAGTCGTAAAAAAAAAAAAAAAAAAAAAAAAAAAATTGAACACTTCGAAGACGACTTTATAGTTAGTATGATATCTTCGTCTTCGAAGAAAGAACCAATTAGAGTCCCCATACGTAGAGAGTTAAGACAAGTGAAACCATGGGTGCCGCCATTGGATGCGTTTTTGCACATTTGTTTACATTCTAAAGGACCATTGTTGTCTTTTGGTCCAATGCAAAGATTACAGTGCCGTAGAGTTTCTAACGCGGTGTAATCTTTTACTGCTTCTGTTGATCGACATCTATTTATGCTTTTAAAGATTCTTTTGGGAATTATAGGCATTATTGAGGTGCATCATGCTTAAACTTAACAAGTTCATCGACTTGTAAATTAAAATTTTTAATGCTGTAGCAGAAATTTGCGCCAGCGGCCAGACCCATTAAGCTAAAATATTCTATTCTATTCAATTTTTTTTTTAAAAAGCTATTAACACTGTGATTGTATAAGTAGAACAACAACAACAACAACAACAACAACAACAACAACAACAACAACAACAACAACAACAACAACAACAACAACAACAACAACAACAACAACAACAACAACAACAACAACAACAACAACAACAACAACAACAACAACAACAACAACAACAACAACAACAACACAACAACAACAACAACAACAACAACAACAACAACAACAACAACAACAACAACAACAACAACAACAACAACAACAACAACAACAACAACAACAACAACAACAACAACAACAACAACAACAACAACAACAACAACAACAACAACAACAACAACAACAACAACAACAACAACAACAACAACAACAACAACAACAACAACAATAAAAAATGGGTGAAAAATTTAAAATTCTCACGCCACGGTCTCTCAAAGAGTCTCGTAGCTGATAGGTCGAAATTAATTCATTTTAAGCTACTTTTCCCTCGGAGACTTGTCGGGGTCAAAAATGATTAAAAACGAAACGCAAGCTGTCTTATAACTTCCTTCGAAACTCTTCTCTCGTCGGATCGGTAGACCTCTGGGGAGAAGGAAGGATAAACCGATCGAGGACGTACCGAAACAATAAACATTTCAACGATCAACATTTCATCTGTCGAAATTTGAATCGGTTTACCGGTTAAAAAAGAAGAAGAAGAAGAAGAATAAGATGAAGAAACCTTTGGTTACACTGACAAGACTATGACCGAAAGAACTCTGGGAGGAGACTGTGAGCGGCAGGTAATCGATAATTACTGGGCAGACGAGTGAATTGTGATCTCGATGATCGCCTGTTCGAGTGTTCGCTTCTGACTCTGTATCGTGGTTGCCAAATTTCCGGTGAATTGCGATGTATCGACCTCGCCTCTATTTAAACCTGTGGAGAAGAATCGATTCTTAGAAGCCTCCATTGAACCTAAAAAAGAATCGATTGGTGACGAACCTAAAATGAAGCTAAAGAAAATTTTCTTCATGCAATTTGTTTTTATATACATTAATGTATAATAAAAGATCAGTGGAGGAAAATCTTGTCTTGCGAGGTATCGACCTCACCTCTATTTAAACCTCTGGAGAAGAATCGATCCTTAAAAGCCTTAATCGAACGTCGAAAACTATCGAAACTTTTACGTCGCTTCAAATTGGAGAAATAATAATCGATTATTGACGAACCTAAATTGAAGCTTTAGAAAGAATTTATAACGAAATTCAGTGGAGAATCGTGTCTTGGGACTGTGAGGTATCGAATCTTCCCTCCGTTGAAATATTCCGTTGAAAAGATCCGATCTTTATAGAAGGTTCAATTAAATTCCGTCAAGCAATTGAGACTGTATAGTGCGTAATGTATGCTCAAAAAATGGGCAAAAAGTGAAAATCCGTATAGCTCTTGAACTTGAGATGAATTCAGAGTTGACTTAACGAAAGGTCGCTATAATATTCTCTGTACAAACCTCGTTGAAAATAATGGATCTTTAGGTGGTTCATTGGAAGGACAAAAGTAATCGATTCTTCTGCGTTGGTTTAAATGGGTAGGAAACTGCAATCGATTTTCTTTGTTGGATCAAATGGGAGGAAAATATAAATAATTTTTTTTATCGGTTCATCAAATGGGAAGAAACTATAATCGATTCTTTTGCGTTGGTTCACATGATGGGGAAACTATAATCGATTCCTTAGTGTTGGTTCCTATGGGGGAAACGATAGTAATCGATTATTTACGAGCCTTTTGCCTGTTGATTTTAGCTAGATTCGGCAACCATGCCCATAGACGTCCATCCAGGGTTTTGACGCAGGAAGCAGAGCGTTTTTCAGGGAGTCTTCTCATTTTGACTTCTTCACTTCTTCTGTCTTCACGGGGGCATAGTCGCGGTTGCCGTGTCACCGATGATTGGTGATTTAATGTGAAGATTCGCCTACTTCTCATTTGATTCAACGTAAAGAAGGCTGATTTTATTTTATTCGGCGCGGCATCGATGCAAGTGCGGCGGCACGGTAGGCAGCCACCAGATGGTGAACGGTGGAGGAACGTTAGGGCAGGGGGGAGTCCAAGTATCCAGTATTCAGGAATCGGACAGTCGGACATAAAAATCGGCCCTCTAACCCCCCCCCCCCTCTGTCACCCCCCACACCACGTGTTTCTCTTCCTCAAGTCTGGCTAGTTTGGCTCCTTCAGAACTGTCTATCAAGTATCATTTCATTTCGGCGTTGCCGAGAGCGGATCCAGAGCTTTGTTTTTGTTTCTGTTTTTTGTTTTTCAATATGAAGGTCAAGCCTAGTCAACCAGTAATCTTTGTTATTCCTCAACTGTCAGTATTCTCCTCACACCATCTAGCGTAAAAATATCGAAAGAGCAATCGTATAATCTGATAAAGTATCCCGCAACTATATATTCATCAAGAACAATCTTTGATGTTGATTTTGCTAAAGGAAAAGTTTAGACTTTACCAGTTCGGCTCGTGCTATGTGGCAACAACAGATTCTTTCTATTCAAACATTGTGAAATAATCGCTCTTTAGGGAATTCATAGAATCCCTGAGAAATCGATACTTCTGCATATATGATCAAGTGTCAATAAACACTAAAAAAAAATAAAAAATAAAATAAAAAATGTGAGTGTGTGTTTGCTAAATTTCATGAAAACTCATTTCATGATGTGCATTGTGCTGCCCAGTCGATATTACGCTGGCGGATCCAGGACTTTATCCTTCTCTCTCTTTCCTCATTAGACTGCGTGTGTTGGAGAAGGACAGCTCAGAGGCAGTCACGTGATTTTTGCCCCCTCTACTATCCTTTTCTAACACATGCATTTTAATGGAATAAAAGAGAGAAGGACAATTTCTTGGATCCGCTAATGCTATATTACTCTTGGACTTTTTGCCAACCATAAGCAGTTAGCACTTTTTTCTTGCTTCTGTAATTGGTTTTTCGGCAGATTATAGCACAAGTTTGAATGGCTTGGTGAAATCGCATGTGGCCTAGTTCTTCATTAACTTTCATGCAAATTATCGTTGCTTCTAATAAACTAGAGAGGTTTTTCATCAGGATCGGGGCCACCACTTGCGCCGCCATCGGCCGTTGCTGCGGGGACAGAGGGTGGAGAGAGAGAGAGGTTGGAGAGAGAGAGAGAGAGAGAGAGAGAGAGAGAGAGAGAGAGAGAGAGAGAGAGAGAGAGAGAGAGAAAGAGATCCGGCCCTGTTCCGGCCCATCGAGGACCGTGCGTATAGACCCATTCCGGATGGAGACATCGGATCAAGCGCAAGCTCCTTCGTTCTCGGCCCATAAACTTCGGAGTGTGACACCCTCTTGCACTTAAAGAAATCGACACGTAACGAAATAAAAACACTTATTGCCAACCCGAAACGTCGGTCGCTGCCATAACGTAGCCGCAGGTGTGCTGGGTGTGCGGGTGAGAACCCCCCTCTCCCGAAATCGAGCGCTGTTCAGTGTTTCAGAGCTCCCGAGAGACTCTTCGCAGAGAGTAAGTACACAGGAGAGCGTCGACCAAAAAGAGTCGATGTTATTGCCGTCTAATGAAGACGTCGTGTCACAGGATGTTGTAAGATTCGGCCGAACCAACTGGAGGCACTCTTTTAGTCACAAGTCGCTGTATGTATAAAGAGTGTCCTCTAAAGTGCTTTTCTTTCTCTTGATTTCCTTCTCTATTTGCAACCCCCCCCCCCCCCTTCCTCCTCCGGGGAACGATCCTCTTTCAAGAGCATAGGCATTAGTTTCGCAAATGACGCGTTGTATTGTGTGAGAGCGGAATTGGGTAACGAGTGTCTTCTTTCGAACGTTGGCGATTTACAATGGGTCTGTTGCAAACTTTTGATATAGCTTTATGAAGAGTGGGTCCCAATGTAACATCACGTGAAAAATCACATCAGTAAGTCTCGAAATCTACTCATGAACCCGCAAAAGGCTTTTCAAGAGAAGTCCAAGATGGCGGTCAAATATGATGAGTGGGTCACACTCACACAGTAGGTAAGTACCAATTGTCTAATTGCTGCTTTCTTTATGATGAATTTAATTTCTCAGCATAGAAAGTTGCGACTAGATGGGACTACCACGTTGGTAAAGAGGGTTAGTTTTCGCAAACTTTTCCTTCAATTTTCAGGTTAGGCAAATTTAGGTACTACATTGATGTACGAATAGTTAAGTGTTCTACGCTTGATGTGTGACCATTTCATTCGACGGCCATCTTGGTATTCTGTTTAAAGGATCATTTTTTTTTTAGTTTTTAGGAGTACATTTGGAACATATTGATGCTGCATACTTATTTTCATGAGATTTTACACCAGACTAGATCCTCGATATTGCAGTATCAAAAGTTTGCAACAGACCCAATGAGGCTATCTACAGGAAAATGCAAGAGGGCCAGTAAAACTTTTTCCATTTGATCCTATGTAAAATATCGATTCGAGGGGAGTGCACTGTGCACCCCTAACGTTTCGACCCTTTTCATGGGTTTTAATGGACCAAATACAACGTTGCCAGATTGCACGCGACGTCACTGCTTACAAGTTACAGATCTATTTCGTGAGCCCACTAGACACTTACTCAATGTGATACCCAGTGTTTAGTAGCTGCCCTTCCCCGGAGAGCGTCTCAAAATTATGATCCTGTGGCAAGTGATCCGGTAAAAATAGCGTCAAGACCCTGAAAGTGGAGACACCGTCCAAAATGTCATCCATGGAGCCAATACGAGATTATAGCTGAAATTAAACTTTTGGCCGTTCCTTGTTGGGACTCTCATTAAAAGGGGAAAAAAAACTTCATCACGACAGAAGCAATCGAAATGCGCATTCGAAATGACTCCTCTGGAACGCCTCTCGATATGGCTCGCGCACAGTTTGTTGAAACACGGGGTTTTCTGGACACGAAAAAGTCTATAGTTTTTTGGATATTTTACGGAGTTAAACTTAGAGTGAGTGAAATCTATCTTGTTGAAAGCTATAAAATAAAAGTCTCCATAGTTTTTTTTTAGTTATTCCGTTCGTGGGTTTGTCGCAAACTTTTTCTACTACTGTATTATAATGAAGGTCTATTTTATTGAATAATCGCATGAAAATAACTTTGAGAGCATTGAAGCGTTCCTAACTTAAATCGCAAACACAATAAATGCGTTTCATGGAAATTCCATAATGACTGTAGTATGACTCGCTATAGTTGAGTTTGTGAGTCAGTTTTCGCAAATTTTCTGATTCTCTGGCCGTTATTTTGTGATTTTATACACCACCTTTGACCTTCATTTTGCTGTGGCAAAAGTTTTTAACGGATTAATTTAACGGATTAAGTTTGCTTTTGTACCTGTATAACGATGGCTGGAATATTCTGTTCCATATTGCAGTGTGTGACGCGCGGAGGATCCAAAAAAAAAAAAAAAAAAAAAAAAAAAAAAACACCAGAGGGAAAAAACGTGAAGCCTTCGAAAGCGATTAATTACCACTTCACATCTCAGTTCGGAGTTTTTCAGGAGATGCAGGATGGGGGGGATGGGGGTCGGGGTCGGGATGTGGGGGGTTGAACCGTCAAAAATAAATTCTTTCCAGCAGGCGCATAATGTCGCCGATAACGAGGGGAATCGGTTTTCAAAATGCGACGGCCAACTTACACCAGAACTGTTTCCGATGATCTTCAAATCGTCACTCACACTCACTCAGACACAAACACACACTTGTATTCATATAGATCCCGTCCCAGATGCGTGCTCATTTCTAGACTCCTGGAGATTAACTCATATTTTTTCGGAAGCCTCCCCCCCCCCGCTCCCCACGACAAGTCACAGTCGCATCCTGAGGGATCTCTAGAGCCTAGATCTCCCTACGATGACCGAATTTGCTGGGTTACATTGTCGGAGGCTGACAAGGACTCGTTTTGTTTCCTTCCAAAATGATGTTTTTAATAAACAGATTGCTTAATTGCAACGTTGCCGAATTAGTAAGAATGACAGTTTAAATCGGCTCGGGATCAATAATTGATTATAGTTTTTTCCCCACCATTTGAACGTATGAGAAAGTATCGATCATCTGTAGGTTTGTCTTAAGACACGATTCTTTCTCTTGTTGGTATCCATGGATTTTTTCCCACCATTTGAACGTATGAAAAAGTATCGATTATTTAAAGATTTTTTTTTTAAGACACGATCCATTCTCATACAGGTATACATGGATGAGACATCCGTTATACGTTTAGCATATCTAATCTTGTGTGGTGAGGCGAGGGGCTAAAAAATGTTGGTTTTTGGAGTGACCGGAAAAATTGAATGTCCTGCAAGTTTCCTATCGACCAATCAGATACGCTAGGCGTGAAAGGGAAGATTAAAACACTGGAACACTGGATACAATTTATTTGGGGGGAAAGTAACGGAATTTCGCTGGATTTTTTTCAATTTGACGAATAAAAGCACCCGGCCCTCCCCGCGGCCTCTCATCTTATTGTGCTTACTGTGAGTCCAAGGATCAACATTTACTTTTGGCTGGAGGTATCTTTGTCCTCGCTAGTTTGCATAATGCATCAGGTCAATGATTTCAGCTGAAAATGTCAGTACACTTAAACCGAAACAAAAACTTATTGGTACCAATGTTTCCTTGTCCGTGTCATTCGATAGATTCAGAAAAATCAAATCATATCGGCAACATCGTTCTGTCTACTTGGAAACAGCAGCTGTATCACAGCCTTATTCAAAAGTCGATGCTTGGACAGAGAACACGGTGCGATAGCTTCGGTTTGGTTTTGCTGTGGATGATTATACATCGAAAAAGAAAAACAAGAGAAGAGAGGAAAGAAGAAGAGACTGCACTGTACTCTCTCTGTCTTTAAATCCCTCATCCCTTCCACCAACTCTGTCCTCTCTCTCTGTCTCACCCCCCGAGGATAAATCATTTTTTAATTTGTCTCCGCGGTGCCTGTGTTCATAACGAATTCTGTCGCAGGCGGTGGTGGAGCAGGCGGAGAGGAGACTGTCTTGAGACAACTGGAAAACCGCCACCTTCGCTTTTCGATGTGGATTCTCGTCTTTAAATGGGTCTGGGAGGGAGATTGGAAGTTGTTACGATTTTTAGTCAGAGGTGCCAGGACAGAACCCCAGGTCTATCTATAAGATATTCATGCGCGTTGAACATCCATCCTCGCACCTACAGGCTTGCGTATAATAGATCGAAAGTAGATTTTTCAAAATTTCTCGAAGTTTCAACTCAATATGATACTTCGATCAATTAAAATATTTAAATCTCTCAAAGTTTGATTCTATGAACAAAACTACGATAAAAAATTTGACATCTTCGATCGGTCGAAATTTAACCTATATTATATGTTTCGAAATTATCGAAATTTTGATCACTTCTAAATCAATATTGTTGATTACATGGTTACTATGACATTTAAATTCATATAGCAGACGATGTGTTTATGGTATATAAAAATATTTTTCAATATTAAATTCAACTTCAAGACACAAACCCACAAGTTTGTAGATGCGCCCTTTACAAGAAAACTGATTATTTCATATTCAGTTGGTGCGAAACAACACTGAGAAAAATTTTCTATTATAATTATATCATAGCCAGAATTCCAGTCAATATAACAAAAATTTCGGTAAATTTAACCGGTATTCCGGTTACATTCACAAGAATTCTGTTTAAAATGTTCCTAAAGAGGATTCCGGTTGAATTATCAGGAAAGTTTTCTCAGTGATCGGAAGGTATTCGTTTCAAATTTTGACTTCCTTGAATTGGAATTTGGGCATTTTAGTTGGCTTGAAAGTACAACTATCGGTTTGACCGTTAGAGTGAGTAAACTTTGAGAAATTAGCGGAGAAAGGCACTTTGAATCAGTCTTTGGTATCACGTGAGTTACAGGCGTGAATTTCAATAATCAAGCTAGGTATATAAATGAAGGAATTCAAGAGTCAGGATCTCGCGTATTATTTCACAGTAACAAGCGCGTGGACAAATCGACATGACCAACCCTTTTTTGGAGGGTGAATAAAGAAAAGCAAGGGAGGTCCCCCACTACCCACGTCGCGAAATCATGAGACTTCAGCATCGTTGTCAACTCTTGTTTAAAATCGAAAACAAAAATCAACAGCTTTGACAACTCCTAAATATGTAAATTTTCTCTCTTTGCATAAAGCCTCAAGGAAATAAAGATATAAGATTCATTTTCTCTCCTGTTTTGACATTAATTCCTGTTCTGGGAGCTGATTAGTGAATACTTCCTGCCAAGTTCCGTAAGCTCATTCAGTCGAGATAGTGAGAAGGGGTTTCATGGGAGAGAGTTCCCATTAAGAAACAGCAGTTTGTGTCTTGAAACATTTCGTTGCTCCCATGACGTTATTTTCAAGTGCTTTTACACCAGAATCGACCAGTCCTGCCGAATTTTGAAGTTCAAAAGAATTACTTTGACTTAAACCGAAAAAAATTGTACGCAAAACTGCAAGCATCTACCCTCTTTGTAGCTGTAGCAGAAGTTTTGCAACTTAGACATTGATGGTTGTAATTTCGCTCAGTATCATTATTTTGATACGCTGAAAAAAAATTAAAAAATGCTAACTTTAAGTAAAAATATGGTCAAGACTAAATATTCTTAGTTTTATCATTTAAAATAGTTAAATAACCCAGCGCTGCTTTAATTTAACTATTTTAAATGGTAAAATGGTTAAATAATGTAATGGTTAAATGGTATGTTTAGTCTTGACCATACTTTTAAGTAAGTAATTACTTAAAGTTGGCATTTTTTTGCACTTTACTATCTGTTGGGATGATTTTGCAAGCTTTCAATAAAATTACTTAAAATCCGGTGGCGGATCGGCAATTCGGCAACATCGGTGACTCGTGCCGTGAAGAGGAGCTAGAGATTAGTGGCCGTGGCATCGTAAAACGCATCATCCGAATCCCGATGAAGGGGTGGGAGGACACGACGAGGGGTGATTGGGGGGGAGGGGGGAGCTAGTAAGCACCCCTCACTCGCCAAGACCACCCTTCGCGAGAGCCCCGCGGAGCATCAGCGCCATAGAGTGAATCGGGCGCGCGGGTGAAAATTCTTATAATTCGTGCGCCTTCTCCTTCGCAGATATGCAAATAGAAATTGGCTCTGTTGTGTAGAGCGGGTTGCGTCTTCAGGCCTGCAGTGCTCCTTCACCCGAATCCGGTGCCGATCCGATCGGCTCTCTCCTCTCTTCTCCTTTCTCTTCCCATCAGCCACTCTCCTCTCTCACCCCCCTTTAAATACAATCCATCGCTTTCTCTCTCTCACTCTCTCTCTCTCTCTGTCTTTCGCGGTGAGTCAGTTTTTGTTCTTTAGACCTCGCGAGAGAGAGTGATATGTGTGTGCGATTACTTGCGTCGGTGTTAGTGTTTTTGAGTGTGAGAGTGTTTGTGCCCCCTACCCCCTCCTCCTCCTCCCCCCCTTCACCTCCGGCTCCTTCACCCACTTTGCATTCGGTTTTCCCTCGAGGGGAAAGGGTGAAGGGCGATCAGAGAAGGGGGTTCGATTTTCAGCCTTTCCTTGATTACAATTATTGTTCCCTTATTTCGCGCGTGGGCGACGATGCTGAGTATCGCCTTTTGCCTAAGTCTCTCAGCGCTTTGCTGTGTGCTGGATCGGGCAAGCGCACTAGGATTCTCTCCATATGATGGTGCATGGTGTTCCATCCAGTGATGTTTCATAAGCATTTATGATTTAGCATGCCATTGTTTTAGCAATGCGGCTGTATAGTATATGTCCCAGAAGTTTGTATCAGGTTCAAGTTTAAAACACGTATTTGATTTCAATAAACAACTTATATGTCCGCTCGTCAGCTTGTAGCACGCATAGAATTCGTAGACGATTATGCTGACCTACAAATGTAACGAACAGAGCTGCTGTTCATCTAAATAAGGTACGTGTTTTTCGGCTTGGGCCTGGTAAGGATTTCTGGTACTTACTGTACTTACACAGAAAAAAACAGTAACCTCGCTTCGGTAGTGCTGACAAAACCTTCGGTTGAAAAATGACCAAGCAAAGAACTTTAGTAAAGCTAACCAAAGGTTTTGCACTCCTAACTAAACTCATTTTGCTGAGTGAACTTAAAGAATTGGTTTGCTTTTGCCATAGTCTTTTTGCTGGATTTTTTTTGTCTACCTAAGGTTTTGTCAGCGCCTCCAAGGGGTTTTTTTTATGTTTTTTTTTTTTCTTTGTTTACCTGCAAAATGATATTCCATGAATGTTTGAACGGCTCTATAGTTTTACCACCCTGCATATTTAAAGGTTAAATATTCTCTGATCCGCAGAACATTTACTAATCCATTGAGAGTTAATTTAGATTTCGGTGTTGAAAATCGTCGCACGAGTCGAAAAATGAGCAATCCACGCGGAAAAATATCCGTCACTTTCTCATGATGATTCAAACCGCGGCCGGTGACAAGTTGGAGGAAAGTGGGGGGGGAGGGGGGAGTAATGTGGGAGACGAATGCCCGCGAGTGAATGTCGCGTCTCTCTGTCCAAAATAAAACAGCGAAAACTCATCGCGAAAAAATCACCGCTCGCTTTCGCGCCCCGCGGCCGCCGCGCGGGAAAAGAAACAAAAGTCGACATCTTTTCACAGCGTCCCTCCTCTCCCCCCCCCTCACCCTTACCAACCCCCTTCCTTACCCCCGATCGCGGAACTCCCTTCTTCCGCGCGCCTTGCTGCACGGATCCGCCGCCGTTCATTCGCGAGGAAACCGAAAAACTTAACAAAAATCAATACGCATTTAATTTGAATTTGAATGAAAGCCAAAAAATTAGCCGTCAAATAGATCCCCCCCCCATCCCTTCATCACCAGCTTTCCGTCGAAGCATACAACTCCTCTCTATACCCCTTTTTCTCAATGCAGAGCTTTCGAGCGGAAATATGACTCCCTCCCTACCTCCCCCCTCTCCCTACTCCCCACCGGTCTCAGAATCCTGATCGATTGCTCGTAAAAAAGATGAGCTAGATACAGGAACTGAGTCGTTCGTTTGAACCGGTGTATTATTTATAGTTACTTGTTCTTCGCCTATATACTTAGTTAATTAAGTGTATTATGGAAACGATGCTTTTGGTCCATTGAAAACCCGTGTAACAGGTTGAATTTCAAGGTGTTTGCGGCACGTTCAATCGTTCGATAGTTTTCATGAGTTTAAATGGACGAACAACCACGTTGCCTGATTGAACGCTGCCTCCATCAAAAGGCGGGTCCAGGAATGTGTATTTCTCGTTTTCTCCACCCATTTGAACTCACGTGTTAGAAAAGGATGAAGAGAGGTATCCATCACGTGGCCCTTTTCAAAGGAACATTTGAAACGGAAGGAGAGAGAAAAAAAACCATTCCTGTCTTCTTGACCTCTGGAATTTGGCAATGCCGCATTATGTTCGTTGGAAATCTTGTTTAAAAGGTCGAAATTGAAGGTGTTCACTAAGGCCCATAACGAACGTTAGGCACGGACGGTCCCTTATTCTCGACTCCAAGCCGCGAATCCTCGCTTCTGATTGGTCGGGACTTCACCAAACGTTAAAGAACAAGAACTGTTCGTTTTTAACATGTTTTGGACCATGAATTCAAATAGGATATCAGAGAGGAGAGGAGTTACATATACTTGCGCGTATCCTTGTCAAATCTCTATGTTTTAAACGAAAGGGTTGAGAGAGAGAGAGAGAGAGAGAGAGAGAGAGAGAGAGAGAGAGAGAGAGAGAGAGAGAGAGAGAGAGAGAGAGAGAGAGAGAGAGAGAGAGAGAGAGAGAGAGAGAGAGAGAGAGAGATAGAGAGAGAGAGAGAAAGAGAGAGAGAGAGAGAGAGAGAGAGAGAGGGGGGGGGGGAGGTATACAGTGACAGTGAATGTTTCGAAGCGCCGCTGGATCCTCTCTTTGATTGAATGAACGAGTCGTCTCAACGAATCGAATCGATTCGAATCGAAAAGATCGAATCTGAATCAATGAGTCCGAGGCGAGGATAACGTAAATACGATATGGGAAGATCGGGATGCGGCCGCCCGTGCGCAGAAAGCAACAGAGACGCAGCGAAAAGGAAACTCGGGCGTTTTTAATAACCAAGAGCGGGGAACGATACACAATCAATCTGTATAGATATAGGTTTTCGGGATCTGATGAGCATAGCAGTATCGGAGAGAGAAATTATCGTGAGAGAGAGAGGGAGAAGGAGAGAGAGAGAATAATGAGTCGAAGCGTGGTGGAGTCGCGGAGGGGGTTGGGAGGAGGTGGTTGTGATGGGGTTGGGAATGGAGGTCCCCCTCCCCCTCCCCCCCACAACCGCCGCCCCACCCCTAGGAAGAGCTGATGAAGAATGACAAATGAGTGATAAGGAACGAGGTTTTCTCTCTTCTAATCAGTGCTATTGTTTCAAAATGGTTTTCCAGGAGATTCATTCGCGGAGCGGAGGAGAGCCTCCGATGCGCCTCGCGGCCAAGGGCGCCGTGAAGGGTGCGGGGTGGGGATGGGGGGGAGGGGGGTTGAAATCGGAGGGGGGCGAATCAATTGATAAGTTATTTCGAACATGAAATTAGATATGGCAGCGGTGTATGAATCTTTTAGTACCCCCTCCCTCCCCCCCTGCTTGTCCCTTCCGCGATCTCGCCTTACGCCTTTTCCCAACCCCCCTCCTTTCGATGTGCGATGGAAATCCCCGAACCGAACCCCCCTCCTTCGACGATTCCCAATCGCATTCATATTCATTTACATAGGGGTAGATAAATGGACCAAGAGAGAAAGAGTGTGTCGGGGGAGGGGGAGGGGGTGGATGTAGGGGGGAGGAGGGAGGAGGGTTCCTTCCTCACATTCACGCCGCGCGTGGACCGCGTCTCTCGTCTTTGTTTTTTATCCTCGCTTTTCTTTCGTTTGTTTTAATAATTTATTTATTTTATTGACAAAAAATGACTCCCCCTTCTCCTCTTCGCCACCCCCTCTACTGTTTCCGACCTTGCATTGTTTCGAGCTTCGTTTATGGTTGATTTTGTTTTTTTGTCTGCGTGAATATTGCAGACTCGAGGTCTGCTCTTCTTTTGCTTCCCTTCCCCCTATCTTTTATTTTTCATTTTTTTTTTCTTATTGTTTCTTCGTCTGTATAAGCCTATTTCGATTTTTGACGTGTGCCACGAAGGGGATGTTGTGGGAGGATGGTTTGGTGGTGAGAGAGTAGGAGGTTTAAGGGAGGGGGTGTTGTGGTTTCCGCATCGACAATAATAATAACGCCGCATCTTAATCGCCATGCACAAGCTGATCATTGTCCTCCTCCTCCTCTCTCTCTCTCTCTCTCTCTCTCCTCTCTCTCTCTCTCTCTCCTCTCTCTTCTCTCTCTCTCTCCTCTCTCTCTCTCTCTCTCTCTCTCTCTCTCTCTCTCTCTCTCTCTCTCTCTCTCTCTCTCTCTCTCTCTCTCTCTCTCTCTCTCTCTCTCTCTCTCTCTCTCTCTCTCTCTCTCTTATCCCATTAAAATGCATTAGTTAGAAAAGGATAGAAGATGGGGCGAAAATCACGTGACTGGCCTCTAATCTGTCCTTTTCTAACACACACGTTCTAATGAGAGAAGAGAGAGAGAAAAGCAGATCCCTGGATACGCTAATGCCTCTGAGTGTTGAGGCTGTGCTGTGTGCCTATGTATACGAGAACACGACCGATAAATGACAAAGATGGTTACGAATAATAAAAAAACAAAAAAACAAAGATGGGGCGAGCGCATCGCAAAGCGCGCGCCGGGTCGTGCATAAAGAGTTTTTTTTCGCGCATTCATAACTTGTTTACAATCGTTGTATGACCCGCGCGGTGAGGGAGACTTTGAATGAAGGGTTGTCCTAGTGTTGTATTTTCAATGTGTGAATGAAGCCAGGGCGCGCAAGCGAATATTTCATTTCGAGGTCTGATCGAAGGGCTGTCCGTGTCGAGCCTATAATTGTTAGTCATAGAGTCCCTCTGTCTCTACACTATCCGAGTTGCGCCATGCCGTGTCCTTCTTCTTCAAAACAAGCTGTATATAAGAGGAGGAAGATTTGTCCACCGTTATTGTTGTGTCATTCTACTTTAGAAGATATGCTCTAGATCTGAATTGATTCAGCAAAAACTTACATCAGACCCGTTGCAAGTTTTCTGAATGTAAACGCAAAAAAAAGAAATCATAATATGATCCAGTCGAAGATTGGGCTCCTCAGTCCTCACGGTGACTTTCCTTTCTCTGTTTTGGCCAGTGTTGCCAGATCGAGGGTAAAAAGCCGTACGTTTTACATTGATTCAAATGGGGACGATACGGCTTTTTACCCTCGATCTGGCAACACTGCTTTTGGCCAACCTTGAAAAAAAAAGCAATGATCATAATACCATAGATTCTAGTAATATTACTATAGCCACAGCAATATGTGAATAACAGAAAGTCTAGTCTTACTTTGACCAGAAAATTCTGGTTTTAATACCAGGAGAAGGTCGTATAGATCTAAAATTTCCCAAAAATATTCAATAACTATGGTACAAACACTAGAATTCTGGTAATTGTACTGTCCCTTAGTCCTTACATAGGTTCACACATTGTCATGCTTCTGGTAATCTTTTTTCTCTGGGTAATAACGTATTTGTTGTAAATAGATAGAAGGTGGGTGAGGCTATCACGTGACTTTAGCTCCTATCTATCTCCAAACTTCTCTAGCACGCGTGCATTTTAATGGACCAAGAAAGACAAAGACAACAAGACAAGTTCCTTTGGTATGCTAAAAAGAGTGCTGAAACTTCTCTCTTCTCTCTCTCTCTCTCTCTCTCCCCCCCCCTCCCTTTTTCTTTGCCTATATTAATGAATGTATATTGTAAAAGGATAGCAGGTTGGGATATCACGTGACTTCAGCACCCTATCTGCAACCTCTTCTAGCACATGCATTTTAATGGACACTGAGAGAGAAAGACAAAATCCTGGATGCCCTACCGCACCGATTCGATTTGAGTTCTTCCACATCTCTCACCCTCGCCCAATATTAACCACCCGTTCCGCCACGACCGCCACCCTCGAGATTTGCGACCAGACTACCAAAACAAATAACAAAGAGACAGTTGAGAATTTTAAAGGACTCGAACTTCTTAAAACACATCTCGGTTTTTCGAAGGCGATAATTCATTTGCGAGATGACTGAAATATATATTCCCTTTTTCTAAACGGCCGTGTAGCCTTCGGAAAGTGGATCGGATATCTTGTCGCGCTAATGACGAGGGTCCGAACCGGAAACCCTGGAGGAGACTGGAAGGTGCACCCGAGTAGAGCGGCGCCCCCCTGGGCCCCTGCATCGAGAGGAACTAGGGATGGAAAAAACACATGGTGGTGTGAATGTAAGAGTGTGTGTTTGGGTTTAGTGGCGAGATGTCAAAAAATTTTAAGACAAAACATCCAGTCTTATCGCATTCAGACTGCACATTGGGTCGACAAATGGATTTCTCTGGACATCAGTGATGCACCAAAAGAGATTCTCCTATCTTCCTCCTTTCTTCATTAACATATGTGTGTTAGATAGTGATGGGTTTTCTTTTTCAGAAATTTATTTGTTTGGATCCAATGTGGGTCGAAACGATGAATAATCACTTTCCAAAAAGTGCCCTCTTTCTAACCCTCGCCTCGGGGGAGGGAAACGTGCAGACTACGCCGAAACACAGCCTGTGGTACGAGATTTTGGTCCTTGATTTATATTCGTGGGATTATGACTTAATGCTCAGCAGAAAACAGTTACACTCTGATCGTTAGCAGATCGATTTAATATTGTTTTCCTCAGTTTGAACGTATGAATAAGTATCGATCATTTAGGGACTCTATTCCAGGGTTGCAAAATTTGACGGGATATTAAAAAAAAATTACATTGCGTTTTAAATGGGAGAATTCACTTGACTATAGTCTGTACGCATGCAAAGTAGCAGCCCTCCTCTGTACAGAAATACTCTCGTATTTTGATCATACCTACTGTCAGTATTTTTTTTTTTTTAAAAAAACCAGGAATAATTAGGCAATTTGTCGATTATAAAGTCCCTAAAATTAGCTCGAACTTTGCTCAGAAACTGTCTCCCTTCTTTCTCCCCTCTCCTCTACTCTATACTCGCCTCGTCTATTCTCTTCTTTATTGTCACTTCACTCGCTATTGTTAACAGTTGACGATGAAATGGGAACATTATAAAAATAGCACCGGCCGTTTTGAAGACACGAAATAATCACGTAAAACCAGTAAAAACCGACCGACCCGTCATTACCGAACGAAGTCTTTCATTTTTCAAAACCTCAAACTTGTCGAATGTCGAAGAGAACTGGGGCGTAGGAAATGAAACGAAAGCAGAACGCAAGAAAACACAAAAATGTCGTTTTTCTCTATCTCTCTGTTTCTCTCTCTCCCTCTCCGATAACTGTTTGATAAAACTATTGTTAGAACTATGACACGAGCAATTCGAACAGCGAGCACAGTGCGTGGAAGTGAATCATTCAATATGTAATACTTCTTATAATGTATTTAAGTGACGTTGTTAATCAATTATCCATTTCCGGTGACCGCGTTTCCGCTAACGCATCAGCGCCCTTATCCCATTCGTGTACAGACAGATAATACCCTTCAATTTCTATATATAAAAAAAAAAAAAAAAAAAAAAAAATAATAATAATGATATTATAACGAATTGAAATTCAATTAGGCTGTCCTATGTTCGATTGTTTGGTCGGTGCTTCGATATTCCGTCGAGGCCACGCATACTACAGCAACTCTTTTACGAGCGAATCGATAGATCGAAGCATGGAAAGTTCTTCTAGTTGGAGCATCTGTTTCCATACTAGTCGATATTTTCAATATTATCCCATCACGTTGAGAAAAAGGAATCCGAAAGTCGGCGATTTAAAACGGTATAGAACAGCGCAAAATGCCACTGCTCGTAGAAAATTTCTTGCCGGAGGCCTCCTTTCGAATTCGTTATATTGCGCTTACTTATTTTCAGGGATGTATCCACACTGATAAAAATTTCCTGTCGCCGCAACCGGACGTCTTGTTAACACTTACTTAACTAGAATTCCTGTTATTTTAACAAGAAATTCCTGTTATTTTAACAAGAAATTCCTGTTATTTCAATAGGAATTCCGGTTAAGTAACACAAATCCCTGTTTAAATAACAATATTCTCTGTTGAAACAGGAATTCCGGTTAAGTAAGTATACTAACTAGACGTCCGGTTGAATCAACCGGAAAATTTTTCCCAGCGCAGAAAGAATTTTTGGGGAGGGGGAAGAGGGTAGAAAAATCGACCAGGGAGTGCAAAAGTTAGCAATGTTTGTCATTTTTTGTTTAGTTTAGGCTTTGTCCCTTCTTTTCTCCCCTCTTTTTTTGCGTTTTTTAGGGACGGGGGGGGGGGCAAAATCTCGTATATCATATAGCTACAGATGCAAAGAGAAATGTGGATGATGGTGTTCGTGGCGCCGCGATTCCACACTGCTCGCGACACTTCACGCCAATTGTCATTGAAGACGAGTCTAAGCAGACGACGGAATGCAGGAGAGTGAGAGAGAGGGGTGAGAGGAGGGGAGGGGGATAGAGGGTGAGAGAGGAATAGAAAGAGAGCAGCAACACGGTGGTATTTTATGACGGCAATTAACGTAAAAAAGGATATCCGTTAAACCGATACGAACGGAATACATAAAAACGAGACGTATTACACACACTCATAATGTCATGCCTTATTTTTCTTGTATCCCCACTTCCCCCCTCTCCGCTCATGAGCCTATTTTGCTTAATCCCTCTCACTTGCTTTTTTTTTTTTAATTTTTATTTTTTGAAGACCCTCCTTTGAGATTTTGTTATTATTGTAAGTAAATTCACGTGTTTTATCGCTTTTATTCGGTTTTTTAATGGCCAACAGCCGGTCGAGGGTCTTCATTGGTATGTTTTGGTTTTTTTTTTTTTTTTTTTTTTCGTGCCATCTTTTTCCTCTCTCTCATTTCCCCTCTCACTCTCTCCTATTCTGTCAGGACGTTTTAACCTCCCCCTTCGGCTTGTTTTTTAAACGTGATTGCTGTGATAGGAAGCCCCGACCTCGGGGGGGGGGGGGGAGATGCGCAGAGTCACATCAACTCTCAACAGATCTTCATCTGTCGATTACTGTAAGTTTATTAACTCCGAAGCATGTCACGACGAGTGTTTTAAAAATACACAATTTTTCCCCTTCTTCTTCTTTATTTATTTTTTCTTCTGCTTCTTCTTACTCGTTCGCTCCTTACGCTATCCGTTCTAATTGTTATCGCGGGGCCATCCGCCGCGCCGCACTATGGTCCAGAAGTCCGATTTAGGAAGACATTAGTTTCCATTAAAATCGCCCAATATCTTGAAAACGGCTCATCTGACATCAAAAATGGTTATAACAAAAAAGTTAAAACGGTTTACGGTCTATCTTTTTTGTAATAACCAGTTTTGGTGTCAGATGAGCCGTTTTTAAGATATTGGGCGATTTTAATGCAAACTAATGTCTTCCTAAATCGGACTTTTGGACCATAGTGCGCCGTGCGCTCAGTGACACCGAATTTCAGACGCGTCTGATGGGATTTGATGGAGCAAATTACCTCGGGCTGTGATTTTTTTTAAGCCGTCTAGCTTCTCCCTCCCCCCCCTGTTGGACAGCTTACGTGTGTAATTATAAATCTATATTTAAGAAAGAAAGAAAAAAAATATCAACTTTAACGACGTCTCATGGTTATGGATGCGAATCTGCTAGTTTTACGATGCCTCTCCAAAAAAAAAAAAAAAAAAAAAAAAAAAAAAAAAAAACAGAGAAGATACCAAAGAAAATTGAGCTTCAATATCAACGTACAAGCTTTTAGTTCTCTTGTCGCGCATGCGATAGATCGACTCGTGATATCTCGATTGCGACCTGAAAAATAAGAACATGTAACATCCTAATCTGCTGGCTGTTTGAAAAAAAAGACTCTGCTGCAAAGTTGTGCAAGCCTGCGAGCTTGCAAAGTTGCAAAACGGCAAGGAGAAAAATTTCTCGTTGGAATTACAGAATGGATTATTAAATATGGACTATATATTATTGGAATTTCCTCCTAAAATTATCAGAAAATTGAGTCATCAGTTCTTTTTCGGAGATTATCGTGACTTGCGATTGGATCCATGAGAGTTCTGGTAATTCTAAAAGGAATTTCTTTTCGATTGTGAAAATTATTGAGGATTTTAATGTAATTTCTGAAGAATTTTCTTTCTAGTCCGTTTTTAAGAAGAATTTGTTCTGCCTGCGTACATTTTGTCCATCTAAACCCGCGAAAAAGGTCGAAGGAAAAAGATGGCGCACAGTGTACTCTCTTGAATCGATATCGCACATGAGTTTAAATTGACTGAATGCAGCGCGTGAGACAGCGAAGCACATCGGAGAAACCGATGACATCACTTCAAATGTTTCAATAAGTTTCGAAGTCTCGACCTTAGAACAAAACATCCATTTGCTAAACAGCTCTTGGTTCGGGGGGGGGGGGGGGGGGGAGTTTCGATTCATCGATCGATACTATCGAACGGAGGACGGGAGGGAGCGTGGATACTAAAAGCTAAGAGCGCGAATGGAGAAAATGCGAGAAGAAGACGTAGTCGCGTAGGTGGGTAGGTAGGTAGAATTGGTAGAAGCCCAAGCCTCATATAATAGAGCAGTTAAATATGAGATCCCAGAGACTGAAGTGTACTTAGTAATTATTATTGAAGATGAGGTTTTAGGAGGGTTTGGGGAGAAGGAAGGGGAGGTGAGGTGAAAGCGCGGTGAAAAGAGAGGGAGGTAAAGAGAGAGAGAGAAAAACAGGGAGTGAGTGAGAGATAGACAGCAAGAGGAATAATTTTACCCCTGAGATGGCGAAGATGCCCTCGAAAGGAAGGGAGACCCCGGATCGTCGGGGGAGACTAAAAAGGGATAAGAGAGCGGGAGCTACAGGGATAGAAAGAGAGAGAGAGGGGGAAAGGGTAAGAGAAAGAGAGATAAGGGATATACGAATCATTGATTGATTTTCCATTACGTATTGAAGCGAAGTGCTTCTGTTCCTCTGTCTGTTCTCAGGGATCGGATCCGCGAAGAGGATCAGGGGGTAAGGAGAGGGGGCAAGGGGGAGGAGACGTATATTACGACAAAATGAATAATAACGGGTGAACGTTGTGCGTGTGTGTATTAGTGAGTGTGTGTATGAGTCTGTGTGTGCGCGATCGGAAGGATAGGGCTAAACTTTGAGTTTTAAATTCCTTGCTTAAGTAATGAATCCGCACGCCCGCCCGAGTCCCGATTGCGACTCTCGCAGATATACCCCTCCTCCCCCCGTTTCCCCCTGTCGACCCCCCCCCGAAACAGCTTTTACACATGCTCTGTCCTTCTCTATATATATATCTCTCTCTCTATCCTCATCTCACTCATCTCTGAAGCCGTGCTTCTCACCCGTCTTCTATCCTATACTCCGAGTTCTCCTCGATTGCTACCGTGAAATCTCTCTCTCTCTCTCTCTCTCTCTCTCTCTCTCTCTCTCTCTCTCTCTCTCCCTCCTCCTGATAACCACACTCTTTCTCTCTTCGGTCGTGATCAACCTGTAACTTGCTGCGATCGGTCCGGTCGGCTGCGTATTTTCAGCTGGATTCGTGAGAATTCAATTGCCAAAATGTGGAATGCCAACGACTTCATGTATGATGCGATGGGAATTGAGTGGTTAATTCTTGTTCGACGTAAATCGATGCAATCCAGGGACGGATTCTGGAATCTCTCTCTCTCTCTCTCTCTCTCTCTCTCTCTCTCTCTCTCTCTCTCTCTCTCTCTCTTTTTTCTCTCTCTCTCTTTCTCTCTCTCTCTCTCTCTCTCTCTTCTCACTCTCTCTCTCTCTCTCTCTTTCTCTCTCTCTCTCTCTCTTTCTCTCTCTTCTCTCTTCTCTCTCTCTCTCTCTCTCTCTCTCTCTCTCTCTCTCTCTCTCTCTCTCTCTCTCTCTCTCTCTCTCTCCATCCATTCGAACAAATGTGTTCGATAAGGATGACAAGAAGGGATATCATGTGGTTTAGGTTCCTATATCTATATCCTTTTCTAACACATGCATTCAAATGGAAGGAGAGGAAAAGAAACTGATTTCTGGATCCGCCTCTGATTCAACCTAGCTTTCATCGGTTTTGCCCTCTCGATATCCAAAATAGATATCAGAGTAAAACCCTTCCACTACAAAGCCCTATTTAACCCTTTCAGACCTGAAAATTATTTTTTCCAGGAACGGATTTTTGACCAACATTGTTGATCTCAGCGCTGTTTCCTCATCTAAATTGATGCGCATATTGTATTTTTTTTTTTATTTTCCGTAAGACTACGTGTTATTCAAATGTCCAATGGAATGGACTCCAGGTCCGAAAGGGTTAAAGGAGGTTCTGTTAACATTGATTCTCAACTTATGAAATTTAAAAATAATAAACGTGATAGTAATCTCGTATCGTTCAAATTATTCGAGAAGAAATATTCGATTCACGAAATAAAGGTCCAAGATTTGTGACGCTAATTTTTCGTAATTCAGCACTGAAAGGGTTAAACGAATAAGTGTGGGTATAAAGGGTTAGTGAAGAAAAATACCGGAAGATTTTTGAACGATGTTTAGCCGCAATAGTATGTGATCCACCTCTGAAAGGCTTTGTCAATAATTCATTGAGAAGTTCGATATTTACAACATGCGAGAAGACAGCGACAATATTTACGATAGATCTTCCAAGACGGCTCTTTTAGTCATCGAACATGGGAGTAAAAGCAACAGGGTCTCGGTCATAAATAAGTCAGAAAGCCGCAAGTTCAAGGTCAGCCTTGAGAGGGCGAGGCAAAGGAAAGAGGGTCCGTCTCAACCCCCCTCCCCCACTTTTCACCCCCTTCCAACCCTTGAAAGCTTTCGAAAGATGGAGAGGCCGACAAGTACCTGGGTGGGAAAACTTAAGCTCCGAAAGTTGCCGCCTCACAATCTTGAAGATGCGCTCCCCCTCTCCCCTCACGCAAAAGTTTGGCGATAACTTTCGGATATGTTGCGTTCGGATTGAGAAACCTCCTCGCCTTCTCACCCTCCCATAGTCTTCCATCCCTATAGCTTCTTTCTACCCCTATTTTTCGGGCAATCGAGGCCCCCAACCGCCCCTCCCCCTAACAATTAGCAATTCCACAATGCTGGGAGGCAATGCGTATTTTCGGTATTGCGTAGAGAAGGGAGAAGAAAATAAATAAAAAAGAAAGTACTGTCGATTCCCACAACCGCAATTCAAATTAAAGGGCGGGAAGGTGTGAAGACGTTATTCTGAAAATAGTCTTTCTCTCTCGCTATGTCTGTTTTAAACAGTTGTGTTAGAAAAGGATGGAATGAATTTCTATCTCATGACTTAGGCCCTTATTTCTATATTTTTCTAAGGAACACACGTTCAAACGAGCAAAGACAGAGAAAGACGAATTTTGTCGGGAACAAAAAAAAAATAAAAAATTCAGGCAACTCCTTAAATTTTGGCTCAGGTAGGCCACCTGCGATGCTCAACTTCTTTGAGATGAGTGTTGCGGGTAGCCTTCCTCCAGGAGTCGCCTGAAATTCTTGTTGTCCTTGACTGCACTATATGTCGCGGACTTCCGATCGATTGAGGAACGTACAGTACACGTACGTACACTCTGCTCGTAGATTGTCCGCAATAAAATACTGTCCCTGGTACGGAAGCTTCACAGAGAACCGAACATTAATTTAGCCGATTAGACTAACGAACGTCGGATCTTGCGTGGAGGGAGGATTGACGCGTCCTTTGATTCTCGGAAGGAAAACTTTTGCCGCTTCAAAAACAAGTCGCGAGGCCCTAATCACGGCAAAGGGCCGAATTGAACCGTCGGAAGGTGGGTGGGATGACCTTGAAAGAAAATTTCGGGGAATTCCTGGAAAAAGACGAGGAAAAGGAAAAAGGGGGGTTGGGAAATCTAAATTGGTGGATTTGATCATAGGGGACGAAGATTGGGGGGGGGGGGGTTGTTGAAGGGCCGCAGTCAGCCGCCCTACCTCGGTCTGGGTTTAATCTGTACATTTATTTTATCGGAAGGCCTTTATGAAAACGCGAGCGGTGGGTGAAGAGAGGCGCTCGGCGAAAGATAGGGGGCGACAGAGGGAGAGAGAGGGAGAGAGAGATAGAGATAGAGAGAGCAAGGGAGAGCGAGAGAGAGCGAAAAGATAAAATTTGAATTCGTACACCTTCAAAGACATCAAACTTTGTGTGAATATGTATGTATATAAGCTATTCATTGATTGGGGGATTTGCTTTGAATGAAAGGCCCCCTCTCATCTTAACTCCTTCCTGCCATCCCTTCCTCCCCGCTCCACCTCCAATTCATCCCCTTCGGCACTCAACATCATTTCCAATGCAAGGGTTTTAGACCCACCGATGGATAAGAGAGAGAAAGAGATGAAGAGGGTCTGGAGTGACGGAGAGGGGGGGAAGCTATCGAACCCGAAAGAGAGGAATATCGAATGTATGGATTGTATATGTATGCGGTTGTGTATTTGTGTGTGTGTGAGTGCGTGTGAGTGAACGGTTGAAAGAGTGAGCGAGAGAGAAGGAGGTAGATGTCTAATTGTCAGAGAGAAGATGAGGCAATATCTCTCCCTCCCCTCTATCATCCCCTCTCCGGTACCCTGAATCTCATCCTGCACGTACCCTCCCCGCCCTCCCTCATCCCCCATTCTTCTCCCGTCCTCTTCCTCCGGCCCCTATCTAAACTGAAGAGAGGCTTAATCATTCTAAATATATATATAATATCATTTCTCTCTCTTTCTCTCCATCGCGAAGGAAGATTCTCCGCTTTTCCGCGCGAGGGGAGTGGGATAAGGGCGGAGGCTGCTAAACTAACCCTTTTCCCGATAATCAATAATAATACTCAAATATAAAGAGCAGTTCCTTCCACTTGGCGAACGCAACCCGTCGAGCATCCGAGCATCAGTTTCTGCCGCCCCCTCTGGTCCCGACGCGATCCTCCGCGAGCATTGTGTGTAGCCCGCGCTCGTGTGAGTGTGTGTGTGTGTGTGTGCGTGTTTCCTTCTGCCATGTCTGCTGCTTCGCGGATTTTCCACGGTGGGAGCTCCTTTTCCGCGGCTCTCGGCTGCTGTTGGAGTCCTCGCGTCGTGAAAATTTCACCATTAAAACCAACCCAGCGTCATGCGTTCCGTTTAATTCATTAGATTAGAATAGCGTTAACCCCTCCACCCCCACCGGTGCTCTTTGGGACTCCCTTCTTCAGCCAGAGATGTGACGTATGAGTGATATTTTTTGTCCTCTGTTGCCACTCCCGTTCTTTCTTATCCTCCTAATTCCTTTCACTCTCTCTCTCTCTCTCTCTCTCTCTCTCTCTCTCTCTCTCTCTCTCTCTCTCTCTCTCCCTCTCTCTCCGCCCATTTGAAAGCATGTGTTAAAAAAGGAAAGAGCTAGGATCTAGAGTAACGTGACTGATACTCTGTCTATCCTCTTCTGACACATGCGTTTAAATGCGTGGAGAGAGAGAAAGACAAATTCCTGGATCCGCCTCTGTCCCACAAGCTATGTTCAATTCTTTTTCTTTATTCTGCGAGAAGCAGCTCATAACTTCCTAATTCAAGTGCTTGAGATCTTGGAATCTAAAATTCCAATGATTTTTACAATCTAATCAATGAGGCACAACAACGAAGGGAACAGACGTATTAACGTTAAACACTACGTAAGGTTCAAAAAAGTTCTGAGGTATCTTTGCACCCACACGTATAAATATCACGGTCCTTTTTAGAGTATCTCACCTCCAGCAATTTCATTTTCCTCGAACAAGCTATGTTTTGGAGACTATACATATCGAATTCTTAAAACTAGTTCTTCATTCTTGACATCGGGAGGATTTTCATCTTGGTTTTTTACGTAGTTATTTTTAATTCTTACAGGGAAACCAAATTATTAAATTGTTTTCAGTTTGCTACTGTCATCTTATTGTTAGTCAAGGCCGGTTTAGAGAGGAGTAGAGAAAGTTTCTTAATCTCCAAGTTTAGGTATCCCTCTCGTACCAAGTCGACTAACGTCACTTAACAGAGAAGTCACGTGATTATTCACAGACTAACTATCTCTTATAAAAAAAAGAAAAAAGGAACGGCTTTCCTCACCACCGATTAAAGAGGCGGTACTCGTGGAGGGGGTGGGCGAGAGAAGTCGTTGATTGCGGAAAAGTTTAAGAATCCTCTAATAGCGACTTTGGTTGCGACTCCGCCCTCTTACCACCCCCATCCTCTTTCACCTCCTCCTCCTCCTCCTCCTCCCACCCTTAACCGCGAGTGTCGAAGTCAAACAGAGAATTAGGAGTTCCGAGTGTTGCTACTGTGATAAGTTTATTCGCAAAAATACCTACCCGACGCGACGGCAATAAAATTATTTCGTTCGGGGGCGGTAAAAAATCCCCCCTTTCCCCTCGCCCCCTCCCTTCCGTGGTTAATTATGAGCAAGTGCTTTATGTGTCGCGCCCCCGAAAACTTTAATCGCGCGCGAGGACCCGTCGCGCGTCGCCACCGTACGACCCCCTCTCTATCTCCGCCACGCCGCGCGCCGCACCCCTGCAAAGGCATTGCTAGCAAATATGTGCTCCGCTCGCGTTGCTGGTTGCATAACCCTCCCCATGTTTTTTCGAGATGCACCCGTCATCCCTCTACTCTATGTACCACACTACGACCGCTCTCTCTCACCACTCGCGCTCCTCCCCCCAATATTTTAAATAACCCCCTCCCCTCCCCCACCGTTCACGCTCGCCGATTCGCTCGCGGAACTTTTAAAGGCGCGCGTATATACTCCACCAACGGCGAAACAACGACGATTATTAAGTTAATTTACATTAATAAACAGTTAGAATGCTAACAAACTTAAACACGACGCCTTTAATTTATATAAAATATCAGAGTTCGGGAGGCTGAGGAGTGAGGTTGTTGAGAGGAGGCTCAGCTCGAGTTTTCAGTTGAGGGCGACTGAAGCGAGGCTGTTCTCATGGCACGGTGATAAAGCCTCCCCCTCCCTTGCACCCCCCCCCCTCACTCGCCCTCCCCTTCAATCCTTCCCCTATATCGTAGTCGTTTAACTCTGAATAAATACCCGCAATCCCCTTCATTCCTACGGATAGTTTTCCCGCACTGCAAAGGCTCTGTCGCGTCGCACGGTTCCGCATCAGGATTTGTCATCCGCGACGGAAGTGTGAGTGAGGAGGAGGTGGAGGGGAGAGGATTTTTAGTGATCGGTGGAGTTCTTGAACTCACCAAAGCGTTGCAGTGGTGCAGAAAAGGTTGTGGATAGCAATGTTTTCACTGTGTATAGATATGGAATACCGCAACACAGAACTATATCTGATCTTTGTTTCACAGTTACAATCCTCTGGTGAATTTTAAAACTACACAGATTCACCGGGGCAAAAAAAAAAAAAAAATACTATGGACAGTAGTATTTTCAGCGTTCAAAGATAAACTGCAAAATTAAGCTCTGTAATTTTAATTATTTCACCGCACCGGTATAACGTAATTTTGGATTTTTCAAAAATAACAAACTTTTCCAGACGAGTAGACTTGTAGAGTGGTTGTGGAAAGCAGTTATCAAGTAAAGTACTTTCGTATTGTTCCTGTCTCAAGAGTATAGAACATCTTACTAGATTAGATAACTTACAGCGCCACCCCCCCCCCCCCCCCAAAGAAGAAAAGTACAACTGAAAACAAATTATGCTCAGGTCAATTTTTACCCTCAGGAATTAGGATACATAGACTATTGTGAATATGATGATAATGTTTTCGTTGTTTTTTCCCCTCACGTCATTACGAAGCTGTGCGATGTTCAGAACCTATATCGACTATAACTCCACGAAAGACACTCTATGAAGCATTCCTCGCCGTCGCAATCCATCACATATGATTATGTGAAAAATAAGTGGAAAATCTGCCCGCGGAAGGGGGGGGGGGGAAAGATGCGATCCACCGACAAGCCCTGAAATCTCGATCTTCGAACTATGTAATTTACTGCATCGGGGATCGGAACCCTGTTGCCAAATCTCATCTACACATCACGCAGCACACTAGATCATAATCTGACTTATGGAATCTTGTGTTTTGAGGCTCTGCGTTTCTTCGGAGTTGGTGTGATGTATCGAATCAATACATATCAATACATATCAAATCGAAACGTCTCTTCTTGACATATTTTCAGACAATTTTACACAGAGGCTATAGCTCGTTATATTTTTAACCCATAACTGCATGCATTTTCCCATTCAAAAATATGATTCTTCGATTCATTTTGATTCAAAATGAAAAGAGAAAAATATGACAGTAATTCCTAGAAAATGTTTCTTTGAGTATTAGAGACCTGAAAAATACCGGATTCAACCAGAGCCAAAATTGGGAGCAATAAAATTAGGAACAACCGGTGAAAAGCGTTATGGCGCCCAACTTATGGAGCGTTGCTCATCAGAACTTCGGTGAAAGCTCCAATATCTTCTTCTAAATGTGCTTGTGGATAGTTTCACGTAAAATAATAATTTTTAAACTTCCAAGTGTACTATTTACGACAAAAATATTGCCATATCAACCTCTTACATTTTTTTAAGCAACTCCTGGGTATACTTCAGCCGATCTAAAATGCTTTACTTGAGCATCCATCTCCTTTAAACCAAGCATCTAGTGCCACTGGGTAACGATCCTTTTGACCTCTCTTTGATCAGCATATCTAATTATTTTTCACACGAAAAATCAGGATGCGCGACAATCTTTGTGTCGTCAATTATCTAAAGTGAAAAATTCCTCTGTTGTCAATGAAATAAAGAAAATCCCCCCCCGGAAGAAGAAGAATTTTTAAATCCCCGGGTTGGATCCATTCGCAAACCTATAAGACTCGAAAGCTGAAGGAAAATATCGTGGGTTTTTTTTTTATTTATTTTTTTTATTTATTTTTTTTTTATTTTTGTTTTTGCTCGTTGAAATTCGGCAACGCCGCGGATCATATCTCAAATCAATTTCACCGCCATCGCGCTTCAATGTCTGAAAAATGAATACATGATGCTCTCGGTGCATTGATCGTGAAGTGGGATGTGGCGTCGATGGGCGGTGCGAGGGGTGAAGGGTGGGGGGGGGGGGGGAGACAACAGTCCCCGGATCAAAGACCACCCTCTGTCTCCCATAGTAATTGCAACTAGGGGGAACCGGGGGGGGCCTCATCGAAAAGAAGGACTGACCAGCGGCAGGCGAAGTTGAGTCCAATCCACATCCACTCAAATCGTGCGTCTGCCACATTGGCATTGGCATCGGGTCCGTGGCACGTACCCCGTCCGAACGTACCCGTCGTCATAACAGCTCCGTCCTCCGGACCGATATATGCACTGATATATCGCGCAAAAAAAGAGAAAAAAAAAAGAAAAAAAGATAAAAAAAAAACCTAACCTATAATTGAAGAGTTATAATAACCGGTGTGCGGACTGCGCCTGCGCGCGCTTCAGGTTATGTAAGATATCTACGAGTGTGTGAGTGTGCAGAGGTATATAAACTGTATAGGGTGATCCTTGGAATTTGCGTTCCACAATGATAGAATGACCTATTGACCAGTGGCGGCTCGTGAAATTTGGCAACAGTGTCCTCCTCGCATTTAACCAATGTAAAAGAATCGATTCTCCCGGAGGCTGTCAGCCTCCTCAAGAATCGATTCTTTTGCCTAAGTTTAAATGGAAAAATTGCATGGTTGCCAAATCGCACGAGCCGCCACTGCTATTGACTCATAGAAGGCCACGTATAATTTTAAATTTATGGCCCCTTATTGAATAGTACAGAGACCAAATGTGAAAGCGACGCAACGATCCTGTTAAATCCTGCGATAGAAAGATATTGTTTTCTGCAATACCTGTAATAACCGATGATTTTCAGCGAAGTGAGGATTTTCATCCCTTCAAATCATATCAAAACTTGCGTGTGACAATGACATTATAACCTACACTCGAAAAAAAGCTAACTTTAAGTATTTACTTACTTAAAAGTATGGTCAAGACCAAATATTCTTAGTTTTACCATTTAAAATAGTTAAATCCACCCCGTGCTGCTTTAATTTAACTAAATTAAATGGTAAAGCGATGAGAATCTTTAGTTATGACCATACTTTTAAGTAAGCAAATACTTGAATAAGTTAGCATTTTTTTTTTTTTCGAGTGTAACCTAACCTAACCTAACCAATTGAAAAGAATCACTCTTCACGGGGTTCAATCGAACCATCAAGAAATCGATACTTCAGCTCAGGTTCAAATGGAAGAATATTGACCATCGATCGTTCAACAGCCTACACTGGCCATCAACTTGTGTCGTTCATTTATCGATCATCCTATATGCAGGAGGTATCCACGTCGGATGTTATGACTGTTAGCGTACGTTAGCGATTATGACTATTTCGAGCATGAGTGTATGAGACTGTATATTCTGTATATATGTATATGTATAATGTATACTATGAGCCGGTGGTAATTATTTGCGTGGGTCTTGTTTCCCCCGTGTTTCAGATCTCGCAGTTGATGGAGAAGATCCATGGGCTCCAGGCGAGCATCAGCAAGTTACAAGAGACGTCGGCCAATCAGATAGCTAGGCTCGAGGAGGAGATCGAAATGAAGACGCAGCGGATTTGCAGGCTAGAGTCTCGGCTCGAATCGCAAAGGGACTACGATGACCTTAAACGGCAAATCAGGTAAACCTTCCCCCATCAGTCTATCCCAATCATTCGTCCCCCAGTCATCACGCCTACCTTTGTATTTTTTTTTTTATTTTTTTATTTTATACCTATTGGCTATTGGCTATCGAGAAGCATGTCATGTATACTAATGTATCTGTATCGACGGCTCGTTTTTTTTTTTTTTTTTTTTTTTTTTTTTTTACCTGAGTTTTTTTATATACCTATATTGGCTATTGGCAAAAAGTAGCATATCATGTAGTAATGTATCTGTATCGACGTCATCCACTACGATGACCGTAAACGGCAAATCAGCTGTATTCTTCATACCGCACCTTCGGTTAGGTTATTTCAATCATTCGTTTATACCATTACGACAACCATTGCCTCCCCATCCCCCCCCCTTAAAAATTGTTTATACCTATACTTTAGCCGTATTTTTTTATGTTCACAATCGTCCACCGCGGACGGGCGGATGAAAATAGTTCCACGGTCAACAAGCGTTCGCATGCTTTTTAGCTTGCGAACGTTCGTGGACCGCAAAGGAAATAATGCGGGAAGGTTTCAAGATTCAAATTAGACTAGATGCAATGAGATTCTTGCCTAAGAAGAGATAATTTTATGATTGCATTTTGTGAACCGCGAACGACTTCTAAATACATTTTTTGGGGGTGATATTAAAGATCCCATCCTTTAAGAAAGCGACCTGAAATCAATTCAAACGTCTTATTTTACTTGAGTCTTCTACAGTCATCATTTCATTTGCAAGCAAGTCATCAATTGGTAAAGGATTTCAAGGGCATTCTTGCACGCCATTCACAAGTGTATTCTACGCTTATTTTCAAGCATCAAATATTATCTACTATCAATTAATTTGTAGTGTAATTAAACGCTAACAGCCTTGATTTTAAAAATAGATCCAGATCCTGCTTTATTAGATCGGTTTGAAAACTTTTCGAATCCCGATTACAACATGTAATCGGCAGTTCAGCCTTGGTCAGTGGCGTCGCGTGCCATCTGGCAACGATGCAACTACTCCATTTAAACTCATAAAATATATCGAATTTTCCTTGTGCACTGTGCACTCCCTGAATTCGATATTTTACTTGAGTTTAAATGGATAGAATACATTGTTGCCAAATTGCACGCGACGCCACTGGCCTTGGTAATCGAGTCCCATTGGCCCGACTCTGATAACAGGTATAGTGAACGGCCGGCGTCTTTCCTCATGTGTTATTAAATTTTTCTACGAGCGAACACGAGTTGACCCGAAGGCATCCGAACGCGGTGCAGATTAGCCAGGCTTTCAGCTCGCGGAGAGGAAATTCTGACGAAGTTATGACGAAAATATTTATTGAAAGGCCGAAGGCAGTGGCGCCAAATTTAAAAAAAGAAAACCTCCGGTCGTCTTATGATAGTCTTATTTTAATTAATTTTAAATAAATGGGGGATTTATATACTTTAAATCTGGCAACGTAGGTTGAGGAGGACGAGGAAGAAAGACGGACCGCGGCCGCCGAAAAGATCAATCGGCCGCATTCGGTTCCCACGTTCCTCTTCCCCGTGTTCCACCCCGGCCGCCGTGTTCCGTTCCGTTGCGACGCATGGTCCATTCGCAAAGCGGGATTTTTTTGTATGTTTGTTTGTGTGACCGCGTGCGTGATTCGGGTGTCCGGAATCCGACAGATAATATCGAGAGGTATTCGATTATTAAAAGAGGAATAGGTCAGAATTTGACTTGTCTTTCTCGAGAGAGTCTTAGCATCGCACAATGGGTCGAATGTGTTATGTTGCAACAATGGATTCTGTCCATTTAAACCTATATAAAATAATCGATACTTAGGAGATTTGCTGAAGCCCTAAGAAATCGATACTTTTGCTTAGGTTCAAATGGCATACATCGTGGTTGCCAATTATATAGCACGGGGCAGTTGTAATGGTCTGAATTCTGGTGTATTTTAGTGAATAAATAAAATGAAAGTATTCGGTGAGCTGAAAATAAGAATGCTTTTGGTTCCCAGATTTAGAATTCGTATTATCGTGTAGTTACGAGTTTTGCATGAAATGCGTTGTTTTAAATGGGATCTCTACGTTGTATTGTCATAACACGAGTTTGTTTACCTCACTCGAGTTATTTCCGAATCACGACATTATTTTGATGGTGAAAAAATCCGAAGCCACCTTTGTTATTAGCACATAAGGAACTTATTTTTTATTTTATTTTTTTTCCTAAAAAAAATAAATAAAAAAAAAATAAAACACAACATTTTAGACCCTTGCAACTTCCCCTTATCACACAATGCCGTCGGAAAATGTCAACGCTGAAACGCAATGTCACCATTTCACTGATATAATTAGCTGATTTTTTTCTTACATATTTGACTCAAGATGAAAATTGGTTTATTTATTAGGAAAATCTGGCAACATCGCTTAAACATCTCTGAAGCTAAAAACAAGAAATTCTCTTGTCCGTAATTTTCTCGTATTTTGACCCACTGTGCGTCGATCGAGCATCGTGTCGCGGTGAGGTTCATGGAGTGTCTCTCTCTCTTTCCTCAAAAGAAAAACGGAATCCTCGATAAGCGCGTGAAACTCGCAAACATGCGTGCGCGCGTCCATTAGCGCCCTCCTCGCGGCGGCGTTGTCAAATCTATCGAAATTTGAAAGTCGTCCTCGTGTAGGTAAAGGTACCTTGTTTAAGTCGATCACAGTGGCGGCGCGTGTCATCCGGCAACGTTGCATCCAGTCTATTTAAAGTCGTGAAAAAGGTCGAAATATTTGAGGTGCACACTGCACAGTAAGCACCCTCTAGGTTTATGCAGAGCTGCCGTTTTGCGTATAATCAATGGTAAGTATTTTTTTAAAGCACCGATGATTTCACCGGTGTGCCGCTCGAAAATACGCTGATCTGTAATCTTTTTTCAATCGGTGCAATCGCCATTTAATCATTAAACTAAGTTTTTTTTTGTATTTTTACGCAAGTTTCTAATGTCGTGGACTACTCCACCGGTTGAGAAAAGATTACAGATTAGTGTTTTTTTTCGTGTAGTACAGTCATACACTGAACTGAAATATGTAACCTTTTCTCAATCGGTGGAATCATCGGTGGATTATAAAATGTCATTAATTGTACGCAAAACAACAGCACATCAGTTTATGGGTCAACCATAAAGCCCCGGTCCTCTAAAATACTCTCGGTCGGCCGGACCGCGCCAGTCTTTAGATACGAAAGACTGACTCCTCGGTAGTTCAGTTTTTTTTTTTATTCACGTTCTGACACAAATATTTTTGAACGCCGCCTCCTTCGGATTTTATTAGCTTGTGCTATTCATTGCTAGATCAAAAGTAATTAGTACAGAAGTGTCATTTTTATTGCTAGTTTATGGTGTTGGTTCGTCTAGCTCTCTTTCTCTTTCTATACGTGTATCGATAAGAGATCGAAATCCGTGTTGGCTAAATAACTTGACACCTCAAGATCCGATCAATTTGTCTCGCGGGACTCTTTGAAATCACGCCGCGCGGGGGGCTCGAACCGCGGTCCGCGGAGCTGGAGGAGTCAAGTTATTTTAACGAGGAAACCGCGGGACGAGAGAGAGAGAGATGGGAGAGAGAGAGAGAGAGAGAGAGAGAGAGAGAGAGAGAGAGAGAGAGAGAGAGAGAGAGATCAGACGATTTTGATTTTTCCGCATTCGGGCTCCAGACGCGGAGCTCTGCTTGTCAATTTCAGTCGAAAAAACGTAACTTTCGCGTTTGAGCCTTTCAAGTCTGTCTTCGGAATCGGAGCCGATGAGTTTGGTGAAATGGCAATGCGGTCGCATGACGCGAAGACGGCATAACTAACTAATGCGACATAATTTGGACGATTGTTAATGATGTCAACTGAAATTGATTTCGAGATTCTGTCGATACTTAGTATGATATTTTAATTATCGGGTTCGGGTCGGTCGATTTGTTGTGTGAGGCTTCAAAGACGGCTTGCCGCTTGAAAGCAACGTTGTCGCACTTAAACTTGGAGAAATAAATTAGGCGATTTTCCGCCCAAGAAAAAATAAATTGAAAGGGCGCTATGGCGGATTCAGAAAATTTTTCCTCTCCTGCATCAATCGTGTTATCGTGTTAGAAAACGTCAGACTTGTGGGCCGATTCTTGACACTCTCGATCGCCTTTTGGATAGACGTAGACTGGGTAAGAAATAGAAAACGGTGATCAGTGGCGTCGCGTGCAATTTGGCAACAATGTATTCTATCCATTTAAACTCATGTAAAAGATCGAATTCAGGGGGTGCACAGTGCACAAGGAAAATTCGATATATTTAATGAGTTTAAATGGAGCAGGTGCATTGTTGCCAGATGGCACGCGACGCCACTGACGGTGATTGATAATGCTCTCACGAGGTAGTTCTCTATGATCATATTTCGGTACTAACACCAGAATTTTCTGGCCACATTACTACACTCTCTGTTGTTCACATATCGTTGTACCTCTGGTAATATGACTAGAATCTTGTGTTATGACTATTGTTTTTATTTTTTATTTTTTCTAATTTTATTTTCTAATTTCCTTTTTCTTTTTTTCACAGTTCGATATTACGGAATACAGAATCACCATCTCAAGGATCCGAAGCTGGAGTCCAAAAATCACTAGATCCAATTAATTTAGATAAAAGTAAATGTGAGTCCAATCAAACGCCAAAACGTCCCACGTGTACAACGCCCTCCGACCTTACAGGTAAACAATCAATGTCTTTTTTATCCACTGTTTTAATTATGACTTTTGTATACATCAATTAGTGTGTGTTTGATGGTTAGCTTTGGTGGTCCAACCGGGAACTTGTCTTTCTATCTCTTTGTCCATGTGAATGCACTGAGAAAAATTTGCTGTTGCCGGAACCGGACTTCTTGTTAATACTTCCTTAAAATGATTCCTGTTATTTTATCAAGAAATTCCTGTTATTTAGACAGAAACTTCTGTAACTTCAATATGAATTCCGGTCAAGTAACCGGAGCTCCTGTTAAAATAAAAGTATTTCCTGTTGAATTAATAGGGATTCCTGTTATGTAAGTATTGAACAGACGTCTGGTTGAATTAAAAATTTTTGTCAGTGTGCGTATGTTAGAAAAAGATGCAGGCAACGACGTAAGTTACGTGATAGCCTCCTTTTCTAACACATTCATTCTTATGGGCTGAGAGAGGGATTTGCAAGACCCTGGTCGCGCCACTGATTTTTTTTCTCTCTCTCTTTATCCAAGTGATTATGAGTGTGTTAGAAGAGGATAGAGCATTTAGTTTTCATGAATGGAAGCTTTCTTTTTATTGATGAATGAAATAGTAAAAAAAGAAAGTCGTCGCTCTCTTTCTGCCCATCGTTAAAGTCTCCACTCTGAAAAGTCCCGGAGAATCAAGCCGGCTTACCTATTATATTCCTGCTTAGTCATAACCATTTTAATATTAGGTTACCAAAACCTAATAGTAAAAGTAGGTTAGTTTAGGTTTCAGATGACTGTGACACTACTTTCATAATTCATGACAGAAAGGGTTAATTTTGAATTTCCTCATTCTTGATCTTTTTCCTTGTCTAAAACGAACCTGTTGTCCTTTTGATTCAGGGGATTCCACGTCGCTGCACCCAGTCTCCGGCGCCCCCTCTCTGGTGCCCCCTCCCCAACCCCATCCCCATCCGCCTCCCCCTCCCTCGCCCGCCTCCCTCCTATTATTCCAAACTCCCGCCCCTCCCACAGTCCCGGGCCTCCAGAACGTCGAGCAGTTCGGCTCGATCCTGGGCGAAGAGATCGTGGCCAACTGGAGGCGATCCCTCGAGAGGACCATACTCAATCAACATCAGTCAATCTCGAATTTCCACAACAACAATAACAACAATAGTAACAACAACAACAATAACAATAGTAAGACTTATCAGCCGACTCCGCCGCCTCCCATGACGACGACCGCGCCTCCTCCGACGCCCAATCCCGCCGCCTCCTCCGGTGTCACCAATAGCTCACCGGTGCAAGACCTCACTCGCAGAACGCTTACGCCTCTGCCGAATTCGGTGGATACCGATGATTCCGGTATGACTTTTCACACTATCTTATCCTGTGTCCTCCGTTTCTTTGTCTCTCTCTCTTTCTCTCTCTCTCTCTCTCTCTCTCTCTCTCTCTCTCTTCTCTCTCACTTTCTCTCTCTCTCTCTCTCTCTCTCTCTCTCTCTCTCTCTCTCTCTCTCTCTCTCTCTCTCTCTCTCTCTCTCTCTCTCTCTCTCTCTCTCTCTCTCTCTCTCTCTCTCTCTCTCTCTCTCTCTCTCTCTCTCTCTCTCTCTCACGGAAAAAAAAGATTAGTGAAAATAACCATACGGATACCTGATTTTGGCACTTGCTAGATGTTATGGTAAACTTGACCAGGAGTACGGTACATTCACCGATACTTTGAGTAAATTCGACATGCAATCAGGTAACATCACCTAGTACCTAGTCAAAACATAGTATACCTCTAGTTAACATTACCATAACATCAAGCAGGTGCCAAAATCAGGTATTCGTATGGTTATTTTCACCGTAGTTTTTTTCCGTGCTCTCTCTCTCTCTCTCTTTCTCTCTCTCTCTCTCTCTTTCTTTCTCTCTCTCTCTCTCTCTTTCTCTCTCTCTTTCTCTCTCTCTTTCTCTCTCTCTCTCTCTCTCTCTCTCTCTCTCTCTCTCCCCTTTTCTCCTCTCTCTCTCTCTCTCTTCTCTCTCTCTCTCTCTCTCTCTCTCTCTCTCTCTCTCTCTCTCTCTCTCTCTTTCTCTCTCTCTCTCTCTAGCCTGCTTGCTTCACTCTCTCTCTCTCTCTTCCTTTTCCCTCGCTTTGTCTATATGTTTATCGGTGTGTTTTGCAGTAGCGAGCTGCGTGAAATTTGGCAACGATGTACTATCTCCATTTAACGTTATTGAAAAGATCGAATGCATCGGTCATCGGCGATGACTAGACGTTTCGACCTTTCTAATGTGTTTAAAGGGGGGGATAGTAACGTTGCCAAATCGCACGCCTCGCCACTGGTGTTTTGCAGAGCTGCTGTTTAGTGTATTTTAAAAGCCGTTTTTTAATTCACCGACGTTTCTACTGGTTGAGAAAAGACTACAGATCGGAGTATTTTTGTGCAGTACAGTTATACCCTGAACAAAGTTGTGTAATCTTTTTTCAATCGGTGGAATCATCGGTAAATTGAAAAATTTCAATTAAATATATGCGAAAAACGGCACAGTTTTGGTGTTTTGCTTGTTTTTGTATCCGCTGTTTCCCATGTTGATGATCGACTGTTTTAAGAATCGATTTTCTTGCATTTACCGACCGATTAGTCGTCCATTATTTGTTGAATTCTCCCCCCCTTTCCCCACCCCTCTCCAATGAGCATTTTCTCACGGAAATGTTGGAATCCAAACAAAAAGTAAAGCTACATTTACGCTTAAGAATCACAGGGTTAAGGCGTCATGATTAATTTTACTGGAAGTTGTAACTTTTTTTTTTTTTTTTTTTTTTCAATACAACCGAGGATTTCTGGATACGATAATTTATCAGAATAACTTTGACCGTCTAACCAAAAAATTGTACAATTTTACAAGTCATGCATGATAATGGCTAGTGATCAACCATCATGGCTGATAACAAAACAAAAAAAATAGAAAAGTAGTTTTGTGACTCCGCGATACCCTCATGTTTGTTTGTTTTTTCTGTTTGCTATCGATGTTTTTTTCGGTGAGGTCTCTTTTTTTCGTTGGTTTGTATAGCTGTTTTTTGTTGACTCCCTCGCAGCGTTCTCTTTCCGTTTTTATTAGGCGTGATTTTTCCCTCTGTTTCCTACGTATTTTAATACAACTCTGAGGATGATTCATGATTCAATAAATAATATGGGTGCTTTGCATTAAAATCCATAGGATTAGATTGAAGAAAATCACATATCCTAACCTCAAAATCATTCACTTCAGTCATGCGCAGCTTACTTACTTGAGTATTATAGACTTTAGATCAATTAATTAATGGCTCGTTGAGTTAACGTTTCCCAAACGGATTTTTTAATATTTGCTTTTTCGTCGCAATTTTGAGTTTTCTTTTGTTGTTGGCTTGTTTTTTGTAACCGCAGTGCAGTGATTGCCCGCAAACGATCGATATATGTATCGTTCCTCTTCTCATTTGAATCCATGCTGAAGTATCGATTATTTGGATGATCAATTTAATCTCCTCAGGATCGATTCTTTTTCATCAATTCAAATGGAGGAGACATCGATGTATCGCAATTTACCTGTAGCCGCCACTGTCGTATTGCGTGTCTTTTGTTATTGTATTTTTGTTTTTTGGCAAAATTTGTTGGATCCAATCCGTACTTTTGTTTCACATCTAGTCTGACATCAACTCACCATCTTTTCCGTCATATTTACGATGTATTTGTTTCTATCTTTGATCATAACCTCCTCTATGAGGACTGATATTTTTTTCGATCATTTTTTCTTGACATGCAAAATTGGTCTGAGATAACCAGTCTAGTAAGGTGAATTCGAGATTCCAGCGGATCTATTAACATCGTTTTATTCTAATATTTTTTTTTATTACTTCATCATTTACATCTGGTTCTGTTTTTTTTTTCTCCCAAACCCATAATTTCAGCCTTCAAAGCTCAAATTATCCCGGCTTGATCTTGAATGGTCATAATGACTAAATGTTGCCAAACAAGTACACACTGCGCGTAAATCACTCGGAAACGAAACAGTAATACGCGACGAAAAAAGTTATGAAAAGAAAATTAATAATGGAAGCGATAAGATTGGCAGACAAGAAAGTACAAGAAAGGAATATATAAATCAAAATTCAAGTAATTATATTTTTTTTTCGTCCGCAGACTCAAGGATAAGAAACTTTTCCTGTCTAATTTATTATAAAATCGAATATATTTCTTTCCATTTTTTTTTTTTTCTCTTTCTTTGTCCCTGCAAAAATAAATTAAATAGAATCATATAAATCAAGAACGTATTATTCATTCGCTGCACGGACGCAGTTTCTTTTTTTTGGGGGGGGGGGGGGGGGTCGTATGTATTTTCCTCGAGTTTTTCCGCAGTGAGTAAAGATAAGACGCGGAAAAGTCTGGGAATCTTTAAACCACTCCAGTGTCCAATTTTTAATTATCAATCCCCCCCGCCCCCTCGGGGTTCTCTTCTCTGACTATCTCTCTTTTCCTCTATTAGCAGAAACTCCGCCCTCTTATCTAGTCGAGCGAACCATGATCCAGTGATGTAGCGTGCAGTTCGGCAACGTTATAATGTGTCCATTTAAATCCATTAAAAAGATCTAAACATTGGGTGTTCGGTGAGCACCTGCGCATTCGACCTTTTACATGTGTTTCTATGGACACATTACAACGTTGCCAAATTGCACGCTATACGCCACTGCCATGATCACGTTAGTCATCTGAATAAAAATAATAAGGGAGTCGTAAAAACCGATTTTATCAGCTAATTGAAAGACTTCAGCTCTCTTCAATTCTCCCAGTCAGCTTGACGTCATCGGAATGATTGGTATTCGTTGTTAGGTTGGGAGGAGATTAGAACGCTGCTTTTCTTTCGTTCTTTCTTTTTCTTCTCCTTTTCTTTCTCTTCTAAATGAAAAGTAATTATCAATCGGCGTGATGAATGTTTTGGATTTCTTGTTCGATCTGTAGGTATGTAATAATCTAGTTGTCCTTGGTCAAGTGTTTGTTGGGAAAGGATCTGAAGTGAGCTGCTCTCAGTTTGAGTTCTCATCGGAAAAAAAAATAAATAAATAAAAAAGAAAAAGAAAAAAACCTTCGATAGTTATTTATCAATTCCGTTATCCAATTCGTTGAATTATCATACTATATAGAATCACAGACTATGCGACTTTTCTAATCCGTAATGGTAGATATATATGATCTCCCCGTTTCAGTTCACTAGTGGTTCTAGGAATTTGTCTTTCTCTCTCTTTGCGAATTTAAACGCTTGTGTTGTAAGAGGACACGATGAGAATTTGTTAAAGATAAGAAATACTATTTCAGATGTCTTCAGTGCGCAAGTACAACAGATTAGTTTTGGCTGTAAAAAAGAAACGAAACAAAAGCAAAATAAGCATGTTTAATTCTCGGAATTTAACGCTCTTTCATAAATTATTGAACAATTTTCTGTCAATTGCATTTCAAGCATCGGAGAAAATAAAATGTCAATTTAAAAGGAAAAAAAAAAAAAAAAAAAAAAAAAAAAAAAAAAAAGAAAAAAAAAAAAAAAAAAAGTTGGCCCGCTCTGAAACTGTAGAAAGTGAATAACCTTTTGTATCCAAACTGGAAAAAAGAAAAAAGAAAACTTCCTCTCTCAAGGGCCCTATAATTCGAGAATTTTCTAATAAATTGTGTTTGCGAATCTTGGATTTTTTTTTGTTTTTTTTTTTACCATTTGGGTACCTAGAATTTTTCGAAATTTCTAGTCCTTGCGGCACACTTGAAATCGGCTGAAAGAAAAACAATAGAAACAAACTCCAGTCCCAGAGAAACTATCGCCCTGTAATGACTGTAACGCTGTGTGCGTTTGAAATATCGACTTTTCTGTTCATGATAGAACCTTAGCACTGCTGTATTTGATTATTTACATTTTACTAAACATTATTTTTAAATTTGGAGAATGAGGAATTTCGCATTTCCGGAAATTTAATTTTTTTTTTAAATTTTGTCAACTCATCTGGCAACACTGCTACCAATGTAGTTATAGCATCACCCACGACCACCGTGAGACATATTTCCAAGACTCGTTTTCTTAATTAGGAGCTCAACTTATTTGGCTTTTTTTTCTTTTCTTTTCTTTTCTTTTTTTCTTCAAATAATAAATTAATTTTCTCAAGAAATAGGTTGAGGAAGGAAAAGAGAAAACGAGTGAAAAATCTAGCAATTGACGCGGTATCTGATTTGAGGGGCTGGTATTAATACAGGTGCGCTCTTCCGTACAGACATCAACGTTAATATGGTATTAAGGTTTCCTGCGAAGAGCGGACCTCATCTCTCACGTTACTGTCTCGGTGTCGAGGGTCAGTGCGCTCATAAAATACAATCAAAACGTCGTCTAATCGTGGCGGATAAATTACTCGGATGTTTTTCGATTAGTTGGAAGTATGAAGAGAGTAATTAGCGAACTGATTCTGTTTTTTGGATACATTTTTAATTTTTTTTTTTTTGCAAACTAAGAATCGTTCCAAGAAAAAAAAATATTAAAATGACATTTTGCCTGTAAGAATTTACTTGGGAGTTACTCGAGACCGAATTCCATTTCTCTGAAATTGAAAACGCTCGGAAGGGGGGGGGGGATGCAGACTATGATTCAATCAAAGTGAGTTCAAAGACCGATTTCCACATTTAGTCATTGTGATGTTTTTTTCTCCCCGAGACAAGGCGTGTTTACCTTGATTACTGTGTCCAGTTATCATTACTCTGTCCAGGAAAATGCCCCTGTCTATTTTCGCTCCTTTAAACGAGTGTGTTAGAAAAGGACGGATTGCGAACAGTCACGTGATAAAGTCCTTCTGGGAACGTTTCTTCGTTGTTGTTTTTCATTTAAATACACGAAAAATATCGAACTCAATCGAGCGAAGCAGAGTGGAATTCGACCTTTCGCACGAGTTTAAAGGGAAGATGAAACGCAACGTTGTCATTATGCACGGTGTACGTCGACACTGTAGCGGGGAGGGGCCCGGGGGCGGCTGCTAGAGCGGGAGGAGAGGGGTGGGGCGAAAGAATTAAGTAATTAACGTCGGTTAGTCTCGCCCGCGAATAAAAATCGTCGCCCGGTGCAATTTCTTTTCGCCGGCGACCGAGACCGCGCGAGAGAAGTACGGCCGCGGAGAGGCGAGAAGTGAGAGAACCGAGAACCCGCCCTCACCCCCCCCGCCAATCTTTCGGCTTTCGCGCTTCGCGTCTTATTATCGGGCGCCGGGATCGGTGACAAGCCCCCCCCCCCCTCTCACCCTTCGGACCTTAAAGCCGTTCGCGCTCGCGCTGCTTTGGTCCTCCGGGCCGGATCCGTCCGTTCGTTCGTACGTCCACCCGCTTGCTTGCGGTCTGTCTCTTCCCACGCGTTTGAGATTGGCGTTTTCGCGCTCGCAAGCCCGCGCGCTCCGATGCAATGCAATGCCCTGCGCGCGCGAGTGATAATTTACGGGCATCGCGCACGTATGCAGAGCGCGCTGACTGATGCATTTGGTGCATTCGATGCATTTGATGCACGGCACCCTCGCTCGGATGAGATGCGGTTTTACGACGCGCGTTGCGTCCCGCTATCGCGTCGGCGAGCAGCGCGCGGTGACGCACTATCATTTATCCTGTAGCAGCGTTTTCTTCTAGAGCTGCTTATCCACTCTCAAGCGTTTAAGGGAGGACGCACGAAAAGCATGCGATACGGATTTAAAAATCCGTTTAAATCTAAGAGTTTCCTTCAGGGGGAAAAAAAAAAACCACAAAAACAAAACAAAAAAAAATGACCAATTTCTTGAAGTAACAGGGTGTCTTGTCTGTCTATGTAAGCACCAAGAAAAATTTGGAAACCTGAAACTGCCAGGGATTTTGGTTTCATTAAAACCAAACATGGGACTATCAGGGAATTTCTACTCAAAGCTCAAAATTGATAAAATTTGAGTCGTCAAGTATGTTCAAATTTTTACAGGGAGAGGATGATTACTTGACATCGTGAAAAAAAATCGAGTTGTATCACGGGAAATCGGTGAAAAATTGAAGTTAAGTTGATCTTGGGTTAAATTAAAATGAG